>CAUYSK010126187.1:0-38192 GCA_963575035.1 Avahi laniger | reverse complement strand
CCAACCACGACTCATACCCAGGTCTGACTCCAAGCTAGAACTCTATTATTCCACAATAATCAAGGGACTGTTTGGACAGACTAATCCCACAAAATCTCGGATACTGTGTTTTTGTTCGTTTGTTTGTTTGTTTGTTTGTTTGAGACAGAGTCTTACTTTGTTGCCTGGGCTAGAGTGCCGTGGTGTCAGCCTAGCTCACAGCAACCTCAAACTCCTGGGCTCAAGTGATCCTCCTTGCCTCAGCCTCCCAAGTAGCTGGGACTGCAGGCATGTGCCACCAGGCCCGGCTAATTTTTTTTATATATATATATTTTTAGTTGTCCAAATCATTTCTTTCTATTTTTCAGTAGAGACGAGGGTCTCTCTCTTGCTCAGGCTGGTCTCGAACTCCTGACCTTGAGCGATCCACCCGCCTCGGCCTCCCAGAGTGCTAGGATTACAGGCGTGAGCCACCGCGCCTGGCCCCGTGTTTTTGAGTGATTTTTCTTTTTTGGTAAATTACCCCTGGCAAGGAAGGCGAAGGGGAAGTATAAACGGAAGACCCTTTTAGATTAGTCAGCTGAGCAGCTGCATTCGCCCTTACGCAGATTTCCATGGGTTTTGTGAGGAAGCGAAATGGAAAATGTGTGGCTCCCAGGAGGCCCAAACACTAGGTTTCAGAAGCTGAGAGCGAGATACGCGTTTATTGGGAGTCTCTCAGCTTCATTCTTTATCAGCTCAAGGTGTTTTCGTCTAGTCCTCATAAGAGGCGGGAAAATATCTGTTTGAGTGTGGCAGGAAAAGATCGGTGGAGAAAGGTCCTCCAGCCAAGCGCAAAGCAAGCAACTCTACCGCCCAGCGCAGTTGCCAGGACAGCGCTGCTCCAGCAGCAACGGCAGAAGCCGCACCGCGTCCCGGCGGCGGCTGCGAGCCCGAGTGACGCATTGCAGGTACGAACCAGCCAATCAGAGCCCGGCTCAACGACCATCGGTGACGCGTTTCCACCGCGATGCTCCTCCGCGCCGCAAAGTAGCGCCCCTCAGGCGCGACTTCGCCGGCCTTTTAACGGCTGTCTGAGGGGATGAAACCCCCTTACGTCATCCGTTTGCCCGCTTTCCCTTATCTCTTGCCTTGTCGACCACATAGCTGTGAATAACGGGGTCTCGAAAAGAGTTTGAGGGGAGGGGGTTGGCCGGGACTCGTTTGCGACGTTCCGTTATCTGGGGTATGGCGGAGGGATCTGGCGGAGGGAGGTGTTTATGAGGCGCTGGGGGCGGAGGAGGAGAATTAGTCCGAGTGGAGCGAGCGAGCCGAGTGGTTGTGTGGTTGCGTCTCGGAAACTAGTAGCGCTTGCAGCATGGTGAGTGCGTCGCTAAGCTGCCGGCGGTTGGCCCGTGGGGGAAAGAGGCCGAAGCGAATTGACTAGAGAAAGGGAATTCGCCTCCCTCTCACCTTTGGGGAGTGGTCTTCGCCAGAGGGGTGGCGCGAAAGAGGTCGGGGGCGCCTGTGACGGTTGTGTCGCAGGTGCTCCCCACCCCCATTCTCCTCAGGGGGGCTTCCTCTGCTGAACTGAGGGGTGGACGCGCTGGTCCCTTCGGGGCTCGGCCGGAGCGTGGGTGAGGGAGCGGGTGCAGCCCCGCACATGGGGAGGAGAGAAAGTGGACGGGGCGGGGAGAGGGAGGGCGGAGAGCCTTCGGTGGGTTGTCGCGAAAGGTCAAGCTGGAGGCCGGATTCAAACACCCAACGGACGGTTAGTGCGGGCGCCAGGAAGCGCCTTTGTCCGCTTGCGGCCGCCATGCGCCGAGGGGGCGGGAGGATCGCGCGGGGCCCCGGGGCGAGCGCCGGCGCCGCCGTTAGCCCGCGTCCCCCGCGTGCCGGGGTCCGGGGCGCGCGCGGGCGGCGCGCTGTGTGGGCCGAGCCCGCGCGGCGCAGGGAGCGGCCGGTGGGGGCGGGGCCGGGAGCCGCCGCCCCGCTCGGCTCCTCGGGCGCCCCAGCTGCTTCGCTGGCACCTGCAGGACTGCGGAGGTCTCCGGAGCGCTGCGGGGCGGGTCCTCGACAGTTTCTTTTCTCCCTCTGACAACCCAGATCTTTCTACTCTATGTGGGGCCGTCTTCCATCACCCCGGCTGGATGTTTTATAAAAAAAAAAAAATGTTTTTTTTAACTGGCTTTGTCGTTGAAGGACATGAGTTTTATGCCTGAAGTCAGGGGCGCTTTCTCGCAGTACACATTGTTAGGAAAAGTATTAGGCTCTAGCTAGGTTCAGAAAAGCGCTTTCTGTGAACCACAGAGCGAAAGCAAGCTCCGGGGTGACTGCCACTATTGGAGGGATGGCTTTGTAAGGAAGAGCCACTGTCTGTATCCTATTCTTGGCAACCTACATGCACTCCTAATGTTAAAGAACCACTACCACATACAGCCTCTCCCCCCCCCCACTGCCCTTTTGAAAATGACTCGGATTTCCGTATAGAAATTGCCAGAGCTTCTTAACGCACAGTTCAGCTCATTTGTACAGTAATGACTGTCAAATACCGTAGAGGTAAAAGAGTGTGTATGGGGGTAACAGGGAATTTTGAGAAGCATTTGCTTGTTCCCTAAAGACGAGCGCATGTTTTCTCCGTTTTTGTTTTTTTTTTTTTTTTTAAACGAATGAGGGCGGTAATTGGCGATACTTACTTTGTGGTTCCTTCTGCCAAGTGGTTACAGCGATGGGTGTGTCCATGAGGCAAGGTGACATCTTAAACAGAAGTTGGGGATTCTTGCCAACTGAAACCTCCAGCCTGTATGGGTGTGGGGAGAGGAGTTCACCTTGGACAAAACTGGCGTTCACTTAAGTGTGATGGGTTCACTACATCTTGATATTTTAAATCATGTTATTCTGAATTTTTGAATATGCTGGTTGAATTTGCTCAGTCTTTAAGGTGCACATTGTAGGCATGTAATCAACAATCCAATTTGTGGAGTAAGGCTTTAAGACAATTTGAATGAAGGGTAAGGCTTTTTCATCATTTCTGATAATTGAATCAACAGCTCCAGTAGATATTCTTGCTAATGTATAGTTTGTTTCTAAATGCTTTCATAGTCCCTTGCCCAGTTATAAACTTTTGTAGTTAACTGTTTGCATTATTGTTGCTTTGGGGGTTTTCGGTTAAATTGACAGTCATCATTAATTAATAAATTTGAAAATGGTCCTGAGGTAACTTCATAATTAGAGATTTTAAACTAGGACTACATCAGGTTAAAAGAATAAAAATGTATTTGATATGGAAGTAGAGTAAGATGGCTCATGTAGTTCTTGGGCTTACATGTAGTCAGTGCTCACTGAATTCAGGAAGATAAGTAAAAGATGTGAAAAGGTAGAAAATTTTGTCACTTGAGTCTATATAATCATTAAGCTGCAAGGTCTCTTTTTTATTAGTCTCAGAAAATCAAAGAATTTGCTACGGTTCTATTAAAATATAGAAAATTCTAGCTTCAGCTAGAATTTAGACCTTTTAGTAAAGGTCCTAGTTTTTATGAAGTCATTTTATTTTAGTGTTTTCTTTTTTGGTCCAAGATATTATATATTAAGTGCTGGTCTATCAGAATTAAAGTTATCTTTTCACCCTAATGAAATAATTTAGACTGCTTTTGATACAGACAAAACAAATACCCTGACCTGTAGGAAAAACTTCACATACGAAGCCTTTGTTGTACTTAAGAAGCACTAGTGGGGAATGAACAGTGAGGAATAGATGGATAGCAGTTTGTGTTTCATTGCAAGCCTGTGGACTCATACATTATGTCAATTAAGAACTTCAGTTTTCTTTTTCTTTTTCTTTTTTTTAACCACTTTTCATTAGATAAACTCAAAGTATTCATACCTACTTATAAATGCTATTTAGGAAATGTTTGATAAGTACATAATGTATTCATTTCCGGTCACTGATGTAATACAGATTAGTACTTCTCAGTATTGCTGGATCACCTGTGTCTCTCCCAAATGCAGATTCTAGTTTACTAGATCTGGTGGAACCTGGAGAATATGCTAATGCCTGGAAGCTTTTCTCTGGAGTGAGTGACAAAAGCAGTAGGAAGAATTATATTAGTAGCTGCAGAAATAAGGAAGAACTAGTTATCTCTCTAGTGAATTAGTCTTCACTTTACTAAGGTAAACACATATTAATGAGCTTGAGTTTTCCCAAAAGTATAATTCTTCTGACTGTGAAAATGGCACTCTCCATAGACAGAAGGAAGAAGCAAATTTGTACAGTAGTTGGAAAAGTTAGTTAGGAAGTTCTTTTAGCAGGCTTTAATCTGAATGTTTTTGGTAAAGTTTATTTTAAAACTTGAAGTCTGGATAAGTAGTAAATACAAAAAACTTCTCAACCTTCCAGACAAAATTGAGAGCTTTCAGGTTATGTGAGCAACTTAGTCTTTTATGTGTTTAGTTCATTTTTATGATCTGTTCTAAGATTGCATTTGCCTGGAGCTAGACAAGATGGTATGAGATTCTTAAATTTTGATTTTGCAAGTGAAATTGGACAATTTTAAAGTTTCTTTTATTGCTAACACACTTGTTTTTTCCTAAGGCCTTTTCATCTTTCATATATATGAGGCTTCCCAAAAATCTTCCCCCCCGCAGTGTTGATAGAACAATCCTAGTGTCTCCATTCCTGTACATAGCAATCATTCCTTCAGCTTCCACAGGTGCCACAGAGCTAAACATTTTTGTCTTAAACTGATTTTACCTGCTGCATTCTTTCGCCTGCTGCATCCTTCCACCTGCTGCATTTGTCTCCGGTTTCAGTTTGCACCTGTTTTCTCAGCTTAAAGCAAACAAAGTTAACATTGAACAGGTTAGGTTTGTTGTAAAGGGCTTGATAATGCCGTAACATGCCTACCTTCTGTGTGGAAATTGTGCTAGTCCGGTTGATATTTAACAGTGCAAGTTCTTTAGTTACTTTATATAAACTAATAGTTGCCATTTAACTCTTTCGGTTAGCTTTTTACATAGCATTTCTTTCACTTTGCACAACAGCCCTGCAAAGGTATGTATTGTATTCTTGTGTTACAGATAAAATTGACTATGAAAGGTTGAGTAATATGTCCCAGGTCACACAGCTATTTAAGAGACAGCTGGGATACCAGCCTAACTGTGACTCAGAACTTCATGCTTTTTCCCCACCATGCCCTTCCTTCAGAAATGTGATGGGAGTCCTGCAAAATGCAATCACACTAGAAGTAAAACCTCTGTAGCTTCTATTATAACGAAGTAAACATTCGACTCAGTGGATTTACTGGATTTTAAATCTATTCATAGGAAAAACGATCTATAACTGACTTTATACCAAATGTCTGTTGGTGGAGGATTGGGACTTGTAGGGGTAAAAGTAGATAGATTTTTAATCTTACAAACTTCTGCATTTAAACTTAACTGTTGGCTTTTCAATTTTAACTTTCCAGCCCTTTGGCTTATTAAAAAAATAAAAATGAATTAAATTTATATCGTGGTCAAATCAAAATTGTTGAGCATGGAACAGAAACTTGTTTCTGGGTTCCTTCTCAAATTTTCTCATTTGCCCTAGAGAAAATGTGAGGCCATTTCACTTTAAGGTGTGAACTTTTCCCAGGGGTGTGTTCATTTAAAAAGAATGAAACTAGGCAATGTTTATTTTTCTTTCCCTTACAAAAAAAATAAAAGGATTAAGTATAGTACACTTGACTCTGTGTTGGTAGGGATTTCAGGTAGTCTATTTCTTGGGAGTGTCCTTGGGTACCACATAAGCAGTTGCTTTGTGGATGTATGTACTAAAAAGCAGTGAAACATTCAAAGATGAAGGCCACAAGAACAAGCAGCCCAGGCATATTTTGGTGCTCTAAATTAAAAGCTTAACGTTATTGGGTATGTCTGACACTTTAATGCTTAATCCTGGTTCTGTTGATTGCTAATTTTGTGTCCTCCTCCCCAATTTAACCCAAGCCTCTCTTCCCATCTATAAGATAGGGGCTGATAATACCATAGGGTTAGTGTGAAGGTTGACTAAAGATAACATTTATAATGAGTTTTAGCATAAGACTAAAAATATTTTTTAAAGCAAAGTCAGGTGCTCTCCGTGTGCTGTAAAAACATGACAAACCTTAGATTTACTTTGGGATTTCAAAAATAAAGAGAAAATGGATGACTGAACTTAATATTTGGTAAATATTTAAGGTCAGATATTCAGAACCCTGGATTCTTTGCATTCGCCTGTCAGGTAAGAAGTAGTAAAAGCTAGCAGCTCCTTTTAAAAGTAAGCTTCAAAAGTGTTCTGAAATAATTTGTGTATCTTAAACTTGGAGTCAGGACAGCTCAGCCGGACATTTTTTTTACTCACTTGTGTTTGTTGCTTATACTAAGGAATGTTGAACTAAATAAAAGTTGTACATGCTGAACCTTGAAAGTTTTTAAACTTATTTCTGTAACTGCTAATCTATATATTCCCAAGTCATTTACCTATCTTTTTGATCTCTTCGTAGGCTGACCAACTGACTGAAGAGCAGATTGCAGGTGAGAAATACTTTGTTGGATTGTCCCAGTTGGATTTAATATAAATTGAATAACCTCAGAATAAGGTGTATGAATGAATTGACTTGAATGTATGTTGAAGATACTAACAAATGGGTGTAATGTAATACAGTAATTCAACCTGCTTTGGCCAGGTGATAATGTAAACAAGATGTGTGGAACTAACTGCAATTAAAGACATATATTAATATTTTAGTCTATGTGGATATGCTTTGGAGCCTGGTGGTGTAGTGGTGGTCTTTTTTGTGTGTATGTGTGAAGAATACCTTACTATAAAACAGGAACTCTGGGGTAGTTAACACTGCAACTCCAAATCAGTCCCCACACGAAAAGGAGGGGCCAGGAAGTAACTAAGGTAACTTGAAACATAGAATCAGAAAATGAACATTGAATTCACCCTAGTTTAAATTGGCTAACATTTTAACCTTAGAATTGCATATATAATTAGGGAAAAAACATTCTTTTAATGAAAAACTTAGATTCAAAAGTTAACATTCTCCTTTTTAGATTTGCTGTAATAATTTGAATTTTGTCTTAAAAAGTAGTAACAGCTATTGAAATGAAGCTTCTTAAATCTTGTCTCTTCGTTTGCTATGGAAATATGTGAAATTATTGCATAAAATCCCACATCAGGTTGTCTTCATGCCATGCCATCTAAACATTAGCACTTTTGATTTTATTCTAATATGTGGAGATGGCAGATTAATGTCAAAATGTTGGGGAAACATTATATTTTTCTTTTTTGAATTGATTGCAGTGTTGATACGCTTCTCAGACTATTCCTTTCCTTTCATTAGAGACTTACTAACATGAGCACCAAGAAGTTTAATTGCCATAGTTTTCCCAGTAAGCAAGGAGTTTGATAAGAGCTCAAAAGCTTGAGCATTTTTTTTTTAAATGCTGTAGAAAACTGAGAGACCCTGTTGGAACTCAATTATACAGCCTATTGAAAGCAGGCTCCCTACCCCCATAAATAAAGAAATTTGGAAGATACTAGAAATTACTAGTCTTCTCATATTCATCACAAATGTTTGATACAAATGTATAAAGTAGAAAGCTATTAAGGACCAAATTTAAGGGAGGTTTATTTTTCTTATTGGGTAATTTTACTTAAACCTGGGATTTGCCTTCTGGGATTGGTAATTAGATGTATTGAGTGTTGAAGCAATCAGAGCTTCAGAAATAGTTTCTTTTGTTCAGTTATACCACTTTAAATGTATCAATGAAATGTGAATTTTTTGGAAATAGTTTTTTATATAATGTCTCCTTCACAAATGAGCTCAGGCTGTCTAATAGTTTGTCTTAAACTGTGACCTTCTCTGATACACTTTTCTTTCATTTCTAAGTATTCCCAATCAGGTAGTTAGTTGTACTTTCTGTACACAGCACAGCATGTTCACTTTAGGGTAGCAAATGTGTTAATCAAGGTGCCTCTCTCATAGTTAATGGCCATTAATGCCTTCCTAAAAACGTAACACTTTTTTACAAATGTTTGCATCTGTTGAATAAACAAGGATCAATTCTTTTTATAAAGAATACTTGTAGTTCATCAGAACAGTGTCTTTAAGATAAATTGTCTTCTCATTGCCTTCCATCATAAAATTAGGTTTCCAATGGGAGTGGGGAAAAAAATCTGTTCTTATGTTCTCTCCTTCCACCTCCTTTCCTAGATCACAGATTTCTTTAAAGCCATTCCATGGACTCTAGGTTTTAGTTAACTAGGGTAGAGAACCAAAATTTTTATGTTACTGAAAGTCACCTGAGATCAGGGACCTTTTTGTTTCATCTTATAGCTCCAGTGCCTGCCACATAGTAAGCACTGAATAAATATTTCTTGAATGGGTAATTTCATTCTCAAGTGACACAAATGTTTTAGAACACTACTACCCGATTCTAAGAACTCTTCTGCCTTCTCCCCAAAGTTACTTCCTCCCAAATTTGGTATATTTCAATGTCTACCTTTGAGGTGAAGGCAAGTTTTTTTCTCTTTCTGGTAAATTGTTATTCCTGGTGACCAGTTAACATCTTGGAGTCTAAGATCCATTTGTTCTTCCAAAAAAAAACTTCACATGTGTAATGCAACATTGATTATATTATATATTAAGGTATTTTTAATCAGCATTTGATAATCAATACTACAGATTTGTTGAGGAATTCTAATAATGAATAACTTGTTCTAGGAAAAAATCATACTTGTTCAGTGAAGTTACTAAACTTATTTGTGCTACCTGGTCCTAAAGAGTACTCCAGTCTAGTGTGACATCACTAACAAGTTAATTTTGTTGATGACTCTGCCATGATGTCATTAGTTGTCTGACATTTGGAAGACTGATAGGAAAAATGTACAAAAATTTTTCTTTTTTTAAAGAACTCTGTACCTAAACCTTTATTAAACTTTGAGGGCCCAAATTTGTTTGATAAAAGTCTTAACCTTACTCAGTTTTATAGCAGCAGTTACATAAAGTGCCAACAAGGTCTTGATGTGTGCATGAGTTTTAAGGGATTATTAAGTTCAGAATTTTCTAAATAAGTAGAAGTCAGTAAATAGTCACCTGATTTTTCTTTCATTGTAACAGTGTCATGATAACCTATTTTAATAAAATTTTAAATTTATGTAATAAGCTAGGAAAGGGTTGTGGGGTTCCTAATGAACAGATAAAACTTGAATAATAGACTTCTTTGAAAGTTTAAATTTTGGTATAGCTGGAATGGTTTTTGGGAGGTCCCTTATACCTACCAATTATGTAGAAGGTAGCTGTTCTGTGATGTTCAGGACCTGTTCTCTTTATTGTGTATTTAGGATTTGACTCTAGGATTTCTATTTCAAGGTATTCCTGGGGGTTACCGTTTAGATTATGTTTTTATGCATAAAGATTATGCTGGTTCTGAAATACAGGTGAATTGTAAAGGCAGGTGAATTTAAATTGTACTTTGTGGTTTATTCTTATTTTAAGAAGTTTTTATAGCTATTTCTCACTTTTTAGTGTAAAAATACAAATAGAAATTTGGAATAAATCTCGAACTTTAAAAATGTAATTTGTTCCTTGCGTGCATAAATAGTAGATATAGCATAGATAGTTTTATTTTCTGCTTTTACTTATTCTTGCAAACATTTTAAGCGTTATTAGATTTTAAAACTTACTGAAATTTAAAGCACACATATATAACCTCTCACCATGAATTGTCCAGACTTTAACTTTTATTTAAGTCATATAATAGAAGAATGATTATTGCTAGTTAAACATTGGAAATTTGTGCAGTTAATGGTGATGGTAAAAAAAAATGCCCATAGCTACGTATTATAGCAGAGAATGTAATGTAAACAGATACATATCTATAAATTTTAAATTTTGCTTATAACTTATGTCATTAGGTGATAGGTACTGTGTGTCCAAACCCTAATAGTTTATTCATTTCTAGATAATAGTTTTATATCCTCTTTTAAAAAAAGAAAAAAACCTAGTAAATGAAAATCCTGCTGTTTGTAAGTGGGAACTCCCTGATCTGTTTTTGTCATTAGGTTGGTCTAGGTTAGCACTTTATACTGTTTTTATAAAATCAGTCATTAATGTGATACTAAGCTTCTGATTGATACTGAATTCCTGTGGAAACAATATTTATGTGGAATATGGTATTCCATATGAAATTCCAATATGGAATGAAACTGTTATTAGTATTGAAACTATGTTATTAATATTGAATGTAGCAAACTACTACAATTAGTTAATGACACCTGATCTAAATAAAGCTAAGCAATTAAAAAGTTTTAAGTAGAAAGGTTTTAGGTAGAAGAAAGTAAACATGGTAGTCTCAACATGGATAATAGGACCCACACAGTTGTGTGGGTAACTTTAAAGAAAGAATATACAGTTAGGAAGCAGTTGTAATAGTCCAGGCAAAAGATGATGGGGCCTTGAACCAAAATATTGGTTGTAGAAAAGTGGAAAAAGAATCAGGCTCAGTATTTAGATGGTGGAATTCAACAAGATTTGTTGAGAGATACCACAGGGAAAAGACTTAGAGTGGCTCTTTGGTTTTGCTTGTATCCGTAGGGTTTCTGGGGAAGTATAGAATTCGTATGTCTTGCTTGAGGTCAGCCAGGGGGAGATATCCTATAGACAGTCAGAAATAAAGGTATTATGTTATGAGAGAGATGAGTGGATTAAAGATAAGAAGTCTTCATTGTAAGTGGGCATAGATGAAATGGCCCAGAAGCAAAAAAAAAAGTTGGAATAAAATGGGTCACATCTACGTGTAAGAGATGGATAGGAGCAAGAGCCTTTGGCAGTATACAGTAGGAAGAAAATCAAAGTACTGTTATGCAAGCCAAGTGAGGTTTGAGAGTTCTTTGTGCAGTTTTGGATGCTACAGGAAAATGAGATCATCTTTTTCCTGACATTTACTTAGTATTTGCTAGACATAGTTTTTTAAGTGCTTTATACATGACCAAGGGGTTGACCAGGTAGGCATGTTAGACTGTTACCCCACATATTAATTCCTAAATGGTTATCCCCACTTAACAAAAATGAGGAAGTTGAGGCAGAAAGGGTTTTATAACTTGCCCAGATTACGTTGCTAATAACGTACTTGATGGATTGGGCAATTTAGGTGTTCATTGGACTTGCCATTTTCAGATGTTGAGTTGGATTGATAAGAGAGAGGAAATTGATATGAGCAAGATGCTTTTCAAAATTTGGGGAGAAATAAGGACAAGCACTGAAAATATAACTAAGGTTTGAGGTTAGTTTTAGGCTAAGAGATGCAAAGATATTTGTACGTTAATGGCAAAATCTTTGTGGAAGACTAGTTGAGTCCAGAGAAGAGGTAGTATGATTGAGTGAAACTAGAAGGTATAAGCATTGGAGCAGGGATAGACAGGCAGAGAATAAATGGCCTTGGATTGTAAGAGAAGGTACACCATTTCTTAAACATGTATCACATACACATTTTCAAATGTGTAGATATATATTGAGGATGCTTAATGACCTGATGAACTTTGAAACTGCTTTTGTATTTGCTTGCTGATGGGGTCTAAATATCTTTTATCCTTGGCCATGCCCCAGTACCTGTCTGTGGCCTGTTAGGAACCGGGCCACACATCACTGCCTGAGCTCCATCTCCCCCCCCACCCCATCCCCCGCACCTGTCCATAGAAAAATTGTCTTCCATGAAACCGTGAAACTTAGGAAAAGGGCCGCACAGCAGGAAGTGAGCTGTGCTGAGGGAAGCTTCATCTGTATTTATAGCCACTTTCTATGGCTCACATCACTGCCTGAGCTCTGCCTCCCCACCCCACCCCCATCTGTGGAAAAATTGTCTTCCATGAAATAGGTCCTTAATGCCAAAAAGGTTGAGGACTGCTGTTTTAGAAAATGTCTTACTCAGAAAGTACTAGCTTTGTTATTAAGTCATTGGTATGACTTTGCAGTGCCAAATTTAATCTTCTAGTTTCTGTATTTGTAAAATAAATGGTGAAGCCAGGTAGTCTGGAGTGTTGCTCCAGCAGCTTTCCATGTAATCCAGTGGTAAATTAATTAGAAGCAACATAATTTTACCAGAAGATCTTAAGGAATAGTATATTTCACTCTACGTGCTTGGAGTTTTATATTCTCAAGAAAGATGTAAATTACCTTTTTTTCTCAGTGATATATAGCATTTAGCTAAAACTGGACATTCATGTCTTGATTGGCCCATTGATAACACATCATTATAGATTATTTAGTGATTCTGCCTTCTGAGAAAGGAAACTGGCCTATTGCATATTGTTCTGAATTTTAAAGTTTTTTTGTTTTTAATTTAGTAGATGATTGATTTAGACATAATTTTAACCTTTGAGGGTCACTCCTAAACATACTGTGCACTAAACAATATAATTACTCCATACAAATATGGATTTGGGTACTGGTACGTCTTCTATTGTGAGTGTGGGTTAGATCCATAGTTTTGAATTATGTTCCACAGAGCACCTTCAGTGACCAATAGAGAAGCCAGTCATTTGGAGATTTAGTTCTTTTCCTTGGAGATTTAGTTCTTTTCCTCTTTCAGCGTAATTTTACTTTTATCTGGTTTAGATATTGGAGTTTCCTGTGAAATTTTAAATGAAAAACTCCCTAATAGATTGATAGGAGAATGTACTGGTATGATTGGCCAAAGATGTTTGAATAATTTTCACAAATTTTTCCCACTTAATTTTTTAGGAATCAAAATTCCATTTCAGGTGCTATCTCCATATATCTTAGCTTTAAAAGTTAATACATTCCACTTAGGAGGTTACTTTTGATTGCTGAGGTGTAAATTCGGATTGTGGTCTTTCTAACAGAATTCAAAGAAGCTTTTTCACTATTTGACAAGGATGGTGATGGAACTATAACAACAAAGGAATTGGGAACTGTAATGAGATCTCTTGGGCAGAATCCCACAGAAGCAGAGTTACAGGACATGATCAATGAAGTAGATGCTGATGGTAAGTCTTCTTAATTTTGGGCGTTGGGAGAGAGGGTTGAAGTGGTATGTTATTTTATGTTTCAACTAAAACCATTTCAGGTAATGGCACAATTGACTTCCCTGAATTTCTGACCATGATGGCAAGAAAAATGAAAGACACAGACAGTGAAGAAGAAATTAGAGAAGCATTCCGTGTGTTTGATAAGGTAAATATTCAAGGACTGGATATGTTAAATTTTAATTTGAGGATGAAGATGTTAGGATCCCTTATGAAGACTTGTTTTTTTTTTTTTGATGATTTACCAATAAATATACTTCAAATATCAAGCAAAAGTTTTTAAGAATTCAGTATAAACTTAGATTTTCTAATAACATAGGTGTTACATTAATCTTGTGGCAAAGTAGGCATCACTTGACTTTGGAAGTAGGAAATAGTGATTTCAATATAAGGACATCCTGCTTTGCTCTTTGTTGACGTCTAATTTGAAGGTCATCCATTTGTAGATATAGTTTGTATGGCTTTCTAAAGTATATTTCTCCCTAGTGTGAAATTTAGTAAACTTAATAAATTTCCATTTCAACTCGAGTATATAATTTTACCAGAAACTATACTAAATTTTTTTCTAGGATGGTAATGGCTATATTAGTGCAGCAGAGCTTCGTCATGTGATGACAAACCTTGGAGAGAAGTTAACAGATGAAGAGGTTGATGAAATGATCAGGGAAGCAGATATTGATGGTGATGGTCAAGTAAACTATGAAGGTAAGTCACTCTCACTGCCTCATTCTGTGCTTTGATTTTTAAGTTAAAGGTGCTTCTGATAGGTCAAAATTAATGACTTTTTCCCCCAAAATTGGGATGCTAAAACAGTTACTTGTATTTTTATTAACCTTTTGCTATTCAGAGTGTTGTCTTCAGACTAGGCAATATCACTGTCTCACCTGAGAACTTTTTAGAAATATTTACTATTTTCAGGTTCCACTCCTACATCCAGAATCTGCATTTTAATAAGATTCCTGGGTGGTTCATATTCACATTAAAGTTTGGGAAGCACTGCCTAATTTTTGGAACAGTTTGGAAAGCATCAAACTTTTCCTAAATTTCCTAAAATGAAATTAAGGTGACTTTCTTTCCTCTGAATCCACTGGATTCTCTTTTGTTCCTCTAATTGGCTTGAGTCTGAAACTGTTTTATGTACACTTCAATTCAGAAGTATCACATGACTGTAACCTTTGGGATGGCCATAGCAAAAAGCAAGACGTGGAAATTAAAAGATTTCCAGTAAAACCTTTGCCTTATATTTTTTCATAACATGACTTAGAAAATTTAACATTCTAAAAATTGAACCTAGGTTGTAGCACTGCAGTTAACCATATTGACCTGTAACCCAGTAATTTAAAATTCAGGTCTACACTAAAATAGAGCTAAGAATGCTTCTTTTTATACTAGCTTATCTAAAGCATTAATTTGGCTTATTTATTACTAACAGTGAATAATTGTGGTTTATGAAATTCCAGCCTTGGCAGTGAACTAGCTTTCCATCCGTACTTCATGGTAATTCTGAGGAAAGAGAAAGGGGAATGGAGGCTGCTCGGTAACTGAGTAAATGTGATTGGTTTTGTCAGTCTTTTGCCATTGACTCAACTTTTATGTACTTCTTCTTTTTCAGAATTTGTACAAATGATGACAGCAAAGTGAAGACATTGTACAGAATGTGTTAAATTTCTTGTACAAAATTGTTTATTTGCCTTTTCTTTGTTTGTAACTTATCTGTAAAAGGTTTCTCCCTACTGTCAAAAAAATATGCATGTATAGTAATTAGGACTTCATTCCTCCATGTTTTCTTCCCTTATCTTAACTGTCATTGTCCTGAAACCTTATTTTAGAAAATTGATCAAGTAACATGTTGCATGTGGCTTACTCTGGATATATCTAAGCCCTTCTGCACATCTAAACTTAGATGGAGTTGGTCAAATGAGGGAACATCTGGGTTATGCCTTTTTTAAAGTAGTTTTCTTTAGGAACTGTCAGCATGTTGTTGTTGAAGTGTGGAGTTGTAACTCTGCGTGGACTATGGACAGTCAACAATATGTTCTTAAAAGTTGCACTATTGCAAAACGGGTGTATTTTATCCAGGTACTCGTACACTATTTTTTTGTACTGCTGGTCCTGTACCAGAAACATTTTATTGTTACTTGCTTTTTAAACTTTGTTTTAGCCACTTAAAGAAAATCTGCTTATGGCACAATTTGCCTCAAATCCATTCCAAGTTGTATATTTGTTTTCCAATAAAAAAATTACAATTTACCCAACGGTTGCTCTGAATCTGAGTCATTTAATTGTTGAAGTCTAATAATTTTGAGAATAAAATGAGAGGTTGGTTTCTACTTGGTATGATCTAGATAAATTTTTCTTTTGACTATTCAGGATTGTATTTAGGTTTTAAATGTGGATGCTACTTCTTTCAAAAAGTGTAAAAGACTTAAAAAAACCTTTTGTTAAGTATACCTTAGCATGGGAATTGTTGTAACATGGGTGTTTAGTGTTTCCTACCTTTTCGTTATACTATTCAACTTTAATGTTTGTCCATGTTGACTTCAGCCATGCAATGATTTTAATGTTTGAGTGTTCAAAATACAATAATCCAAATCTAGTTGGGGAAGGGTTATTATTTTACCTCTATTTCCTAATCTTTCATTCATCGTGCTTTTTAATTCTACCATTAAGACAAAGAATTTTTAGTTTCTCTTGCCTATTTGCAGTGTGATTTTACAAAAAAGGTGTCTTTAGGAGTATATTGGCAGTAACTACACCTTGTTTTAATTTTTGCTTCCTTCTACCATTGATTTCTCTATAATTTAAGCTACTCCAAAGGTGGTTATCAAGGTTTTTGTTTAACTACCATTTAAATACTTAATGAAAGATTCCATAGCAAACCAGAGCCAAGATTAAAACATTGAGTATAATTGTTACCTGGTTATTACAGCCACGAGATTTTTATTTTCCCAAGGGGCAGTTCATTATTTGGCAGGTTACTGCCCCATCTTTGATTATTTTAATACCGCTATTATTAGTACTACTAGAAATTGGAAAATGATGGTTGGTGAAGGAAAGTGATGAGCATGTTTTAGATAGAACAAGGGAAGTTACAGGCATTGATAGTCCTAATTGGGGTGTTACATTATCACATATTAGGTGATCAATTAAGTAGGAAGGTTGTAGATGTGTATTCTACTGAGGGCACCCTTTGTTAGATGTAGTAAGAATTTAGAGAAATCTAAACAAGGTATTTGGGTGGGATAAGTCATGTTTCTGGCCATTGAAGTATTTTCTCCAGGTTAAAGTAAGCATGGACTTTGTAGTTTTATTGTAGTAGTGTTTAGATCACTGTTGTGTGTGACCTTGAAGAGCTCTATTATCCAAGCCTCAATTATCTTAACTGTAAAATGGGTATAATTTTGGGGGGCTTTTTAAAAGTTAAGTGAAATAAAGTAAAGCACTTAGCATAGTCCCTGGCATTTGTGTTAAGTGTTCAATCAGCGTCACCATGCTGTTAAACCAGTTATGACCCTGTGAAATGAGGGAATTGGGCAGTTTTGTTGTTTTTCCAATTTTAACAGTTTTAAATTTATGTCAAGTTATGGATAATGGATAACAAGGTGAAGGGGAAACACATTTTTTGGACTCATGGTAATTTTATATTCATGAAACCTTTATAAAAGTCCCGGTGTAGGCATTATCTTGATTTTTACAGGAAGTTGAAGTATAGAACCAGTTAGATAATTTGACTGGTCATACTAAGCTGGGTTCAAATCTCAGTGCCAGTGTGTCCTGCAGCATTATCATGTTTGAATCCAGGAGTGTGATTTTAAAATAGCACCTTCAAGTCTTAACTATATTATTACTTTTTTTATATTAGGGTTGTGGTAATTGATCATTCTTCTTTCCTTAATACATCTGTGTTGTGTTTGCTCTCAGGTAATTCTACCAGTAAACCATCATTATTGCAGTTAAATATCCTCAATGTAATGTATTTTCCCCAAGTTTTTAGCAGTGTAAAAATTTTAAAGATCTGACCATAGCAGAGGCATTGTCTAACTCTATTCTTGTATTCTCAAAGAGAAATGCCTCCCCCCGCCCCCTTTTAAAACTGTTACGTTAACCTGAAAATAAGTCTTAGTGATACTATTCAAGACTTAAGAGGACATTTTCTTTGTTTATCCTACATGTTTAATCTGTTTTATGGGTAGAGTCCTTGAAATCTCTGACCCATGCTGTTTCTATTTTTGAGATACTTAAACTATTTTCTCATATAGATGTTCCCATCTCTTCAATTTCATACCTGCGTGGGTTTCTGGACTTCTCTGTACCTTTCATATTCTTTTAGTCTCTAGAGGACCAGTCCCTAGTCTGCTGAGCCAGTTTTTATGGGCTCAGCCAAAATAAGAAAATGAAATGAGACACAGTAATGGACTTGATTAATCTTAATTTGTGAGAACTATGGTGTTAACTTGCCCCTTAGCCTTCTAATTGCAATTCTTCATTTTAAACCTAGCGCCCGGTCCTTCTTAAAGTCTATGCTAAATGAATTTAGAATCCCAGTATTTTAAGAGTAATTAGCTTTGGAATCCTCTATTCTCTTGCTCCTCAGAATGTCACCTGCAGAATCACCTAGGAGCTTGCTAGAAATGCAGAATCTTAGGCCTTGCCCCAGAATTGGAATCAGTCTGCATTTTAACAAGATCACCGGATGTTTTGTATGCATGTCCATTTTTGAAAAGCACTGTTGTAATCCATTCTCTGGTTTACTTAAGAGAAAACTAGTCATTTACTCAAATGTTTTAGTCTCATGTTCAAAGGATTCAATTAAAAACCCATGTGTTGGATTCATTTAAAATTAGGACAGATACAATTTGTCATAAAATGAGTCCAACAAAGATAGGCACAGCATCTTTTGGAACATGATGGGTTAAGCCTAGGAGGACTACTCAGAGGAGTTGACCCTTAGGATTTTGCAAGTGATGAAAGAAAGAACTAGCATTTCATGCAGAAGGACTAGCATATGTTGAGAGAATAGAAGTGTGAAGATGCCTTATTTAGGGTTTTGCAAGTATATAGCAGAACACGAGGTCCTAATGAGGGAGAGAAGAGGTGAAAGATTGGAAATGTTGCTTTTGTCCTAAAGGTAATGAATGACAGCTCAGAGTTACTGAATGCACTGTGCATTACAAACACTTCACTCAAGTTAATCTTCATAATAACCCTATGTGGGTAGTTACCAATTTATTGTCCCCTTTAGACAGAAAAATGAACACGGAATAAAATCATAACAAATGCAGCCGGCATTCAAATCCTGGTAGTCAAGGTGGGGGGAGGGATTAAAAAATGAGGGAGTAATCAATGCAGCAATGAAAATCGAAGGCCACGTTTGATAAGAGCTGAAAATCCCTGTTGGATTTGGCAGTTGGATCACTGATGAGTTTAGGAAGTGCATTTTGTTTTTCTTTTTTTATTTCAGCATATTACGGGGGAAGTGCAATTTTAATTGAGAGGTGTGTGCACGTCATATTAAGATGGTTTTAAGAAAGTATGGGAAGTGAGAAAAGAATTGAGTCTACATTACTCTTCAAAATTTGTGAAGGAAAGCAGAAACTTCATGGTGTAGCAGGCAGTGGGGCTTGAATCAGATCCGAGTTTGAATTCTGGCTCTGTGACTTCTGGGTGATGCTGAATCAATTTTGCCAAACCATCCAAGGAAGCCTTTTGGATGTTTCCTCATCAAAAAAATTTTGCAGGGTGGTTGTAAAGGATTAAATGAGATAAATATATATGTGAAGTCCCTGGAACACAGTAGGTTAAATGAAAGGAAGGTTGAGGGTTTGATTTTCATAATGAGAATGTTTCTAGGTTGAGAAGATACTTCAGCCAAGAGGTTGAAAGGGTCTATGGCGTGGTCCGTGGTTTCACAGCTAGTGAAACCTGTGTCTGCTTCTCAGCTCAAATGAGAGGCAAGAGAAGTCATAGCCCCTAGAATTAATATTTGGAGGAGCTTTTTGCCTTAAAGCTAAGTATGCCTATCAAGCACACTGTCTCCCTACCTGGGGCGTGGGTTTGGGCGTGAGTTGGGAGGGAGCTGATGGAGATTGTGGGTACACTTAAGCCCTTAAAGCCTCTTTCACGCAGATAGTTACTGGAGGGCTCCACAGCAACTCCAGAGCCCTCTAGGTTTTCTTATCCCACGTGTGCGTGCCTGTCCCTTTTCAAGAGATTTCCTCTGTGCCTGGCTTCGCGCGGGCCCTCAAAGTGTATGCCCGCTTCCCTTCCCCCGGGAGACAGACCTGGCGGGCCCCTGCGCACGCTCGGGAGCCCGCGGGCCAGAGGCGCCTCCTAGCAACCGGACGCCTGGCTTGGCCTAGGCAGAGAGGAGGCAGCCATGGACCAGCCAGTCGTCGCCATCCCCTCCACCACAGAAAGGGAAGACCTGGAGTGTGCGGATTCGATAGTCACGGCCTTGGTAAGGTCGTCTTCTTGCCGGCCCCGCTACCGTTCCCTTCACCGCCCCCCCTGCCCTTTGCCCACCTCTCTCATCCCGGGTCCTTGCGCCGCTCCTGTTCTCTTCCTCCCTTTCTCTCCCGTTCTCACATCTACACCCGCGGGCCATTTTCCCCTGGTCGTATTGGATCTTTCCTTTGTTATGTTTCCTGTTTCCCAGCTGCCTCCCTCATCCTTCCCCTCGCCCTTTGTTTTCTGTATTTTTTCCTTTTCCCCACTAGTTGCGTTGGACAACTGCTTTCTTAGGGTGACTGGATTTCTTTCTCTTTCCCCTCCGTCTGCGGGAAAACTGGGTTTTTTGTAATCTACCAGACACGTTTTGGCCCACCGCCTACTTTAGTATTTATAAAAAGATTTGAAACTGCCTTTTAGTTTTTAAATAAATTTGATTGAGGAATATTTAACCTATCATTTATCGTTCCCCTTAAAGTGTATTTAAAATGGTAGATGGGGGGAGTTGAGTTCACCTGCCTTGGCAAAACAAAACAGCAGCTGCCAATTACTTTCCTTTAGAGTGATCATGTGATCAATCACTTTTACTTCTCCGCTCTCCTTCCCATCTCATTTCCCTGGTTCTGGGTAGAGGTGGGAGATCTGTCTTGACCTGCTTGAGAAAGTTTTATTTCTGGGACTATACATGTGCAACAGAGAAGATTCAGGATAAATCTCATGAAGAAATGTATGGGAAGAAACTCAGACTTAGCAATGTGCATGAAAAATGTTTTTTAGAGAAAAGCACATATTTCATAGTAAAACTAAAGCCCAGTGGTACTCATAAGTAGAACAGATTTAAGTTACTAGACAGGAAGAATGAATTATATCAATTTTACTGATTAGATTATTCATTATTTTTTAATGCACTCTTGCTTGCAATAACCCATATTTCATAGTAATAACAAAAGCATTATCAGTGAAAATGAAATTCAATATTTTAATGATTTTACCTAGGAGAAATAGTGCCAAAGGAAAAAACTACCCAAATATGTTTTGTGGACAGTGGGGCTGAAACAAATGTGAAATAATAAATGGATATAGAGTACTTACTATGGAAGACAAGAACCTCCTTGGAAACTGAGGAATACCAAAATAGTCTGCCTCTTAATGTGGCAGATGAAGTGTTAAAAATTAAATCTACTATTTATTGAGCACTGGTTGTGGGTGCAAGGCTTTATCTGTGTAGCACCTTATTCTCATACCACCCTGGTAGGGCCTTATTTTTATCCCCCTGTGAGGAAGCGTGAGGGTTGAGTAACTTGTCCAGCCACCTGGGTGGTAAGTGGCAGAGCTGTGGTTCAAGCACAAGTCTGTCTGGCTTCAAGCTCGAGTCTTTTCTTCCTAAGAACACTGAATTTTGTCGCATCTAATATCCTTAAAACATCTCTGTGAGATGGGGATGTTTATTACTCTAATTTTACCTCAGGGAATTTAGTTATTTAAAAGCACTTAAAATCATAAAATAGCAATTTAAAGAAATATTATAGGCAAAATTATAATTATGTAGCTTTTATTTTAATGAAGGCTTGCCAGTTTGGTGCAGGTATTAATTTCTTCAAGTAAATGTTTTATAAATTAATTTCAAGGGATCACCTCTCAAATGAATAAGCATATTTTGTGTTTGATGATAGAGACCAACCCGAAAGACTTCAGCTTTTGAAAGAGAAGGATGGTGGAGAATAGCATTAACAGTATGTATATTTTCAGTCTTTCCTATTCAGATTATCCCTATTTCCATTAATATTTCAATCAGTTTACCTTTTAAGTCAATAACAATTGTAAAAAAACCACGGTTGTTCAGATCTGCATGGACTGCATTTCATACTTACAATTTATAACTTTAGTATCAGCATATGAATGAGAAACAAGCTTTAAATTTTGAATGCAATGAAAGCTTGGGAAAGTAAAACACTCTAGGAATCCAGGTGTCTTTACAAAATATCTAGGTAAGGTTAACCTGTGACCTTAAGATATTGGTGAGATTGCACAAGAAAGAAAAAGCATACATTCTGAAAAGATGTTTGGTTTCAGTTTTTATTTTACTTAGATGGTATAGACCCTATGATAATGGTTGTTAATATGTCAATCTATGAAAGCAAGATGGTAATATCTGGAAGAAGAATGATGAGAAGGTCCTCCTCCAAAGAGACAGTTTTTATATTGCTAATGTATTTTCTGTTAACGCTCTTCAACAACAGAGGGGCTTCATGAATCAAAGCCTTCTTGGAATTGAACTAATTTTTTTTTTTTTTTTTTTGAGACAGAGTCTCACTGTGTTGCCTGGGCTAGAGTGCCATGGCGTCAGCCTAGCTCACAGCAACCTCAAACTCCTGCAAGCGATCCTCCTGCCTCAGCCTCCCGAGTAGCTGGGACTACAGGCATGTGCCACCATGCCCGGCTAATTTTTTCTATATATTTTTAGTTGTCCAATTAATTTCTTTCTAATTTTAGTGGAGACAGGGTCTCGCTCTTGCTCAGGCTGGTTTCGAACTCCTGAGCTCAAACAATCCGCCTGCCTCGGCCTCCCAGAGAGCTAGGATTACAGGCATGATCCACCACGCCTGGCCCAGAATATATCATTTTAATCACGAAATCACTGTCACTGATGTTTTTTGTTATTCTACATACCATAGTCAAGAACTGTGAAGGGTCTGAGATTATACCCTGCACGCAAGCTGACAATTTAGCATGGCACAATCTCGTGGACACCGACAGAGATAGGAGACTCCTGGGTAGAAACAAAGGACTCTGTTACTCACAGCGATGGCAGCAGCCAGAGTGTCAGCATCTGAGCCACTTTCCAGAGCCCCACTTCCCACAGGGCAACATGCCTGCACACACCAGGCTGCCTTACGGCGGAGGGTGGGGGGGGCAGGAACACGGAGCTTAGGGAACTCAAATCCCTCACCTGGGCAATGCGCCTGCCTGAGTTTTGCCGCAGAAGAAAACATTGTCCTGATTATGCTGGACAATAAACAAAACCTGTCCTTTGCTCCAGAATGGGACACTATCTTAGTTTTCCAAGGCTGTCTGCTATGTAACCGTCCTTGAATAATAGTCCAGAATAAATACAATTAGATCTGTGCAGGCAAAACATGCAGAAATGCAAGATACCATGGAGAACTGCCTACCAAAAACTTTACTTCCTTTTATACACAGTACCCAATTGGGGATCCGAATTTATACCATTTTAATCCCTCTGATACTTGACAGCTCAAAGAATATTTGGCATTAAGTCCTGGTCAACTTGTTCCAGTCACACGAACAGGCCATAACCCTTCCCCTCCATCTACTCGGACATGATTACCCTTTGGCAGAGTTCTCTGTTTTTTTTCCCTTAACACCCAAATATAACCCAAGATAGGTATTTGGATGCTCTTGATGTGCCCATGAAAAATACAGAAATAAATTCAATATCAGAGATATCAAAGTAAAAACTAAAAAGGAAACTAAAGAAAAATTCATTCTAGAGAATTTATTAAAAGGATATGAATAAAAGCTCTCTGTCCTCGTCAGAAGGGATATTCTTACTTTTGTGTACAGAATTTTTCTCCTAAACCAAAGAACTAGAACGCTCGATGCAATCTGTACCTTTACAATCTATTTAAATTTCTGGAAGCGCACCAAAGGAGCTGTCAGTAGCAATTTCTTGCGGGAAGAACGACTCTGGTCAGAGGAGGGAAGAGCGCTTGGATCTGTCGCATTCTGTTCCGTCTGACCTTTATCACGGTGATCCTGTAAAGTGTCTATTTTGTGTTTGCTCTATTGCCCTCCTTGGGCGAGCTACCTGGCCACGCATTCTCCCGTTTCCACGTTTTGGCCTGCAAGCTCCACGTTGTCTGCACTGCCCATCGGGGGGCAAAACAGACCAGCAGGAGACGCCAAGAATGTCCAGTGTGAAGCGTCCTAACGCAACAAAGCCACTGGAGCAAGCCTGCCACCCAACGCAGGGTGAGAAACATCTCAACCCAGCTTGGCCTGGAGACTGCTTAACTGACCTTGAAAAAACAGACCCCACCAATGCCAGGGGTGTGGAAGATGTAAATATAGGACAAAAGTGTTCGTATTCAACACAGACATTCTATGAATTTTCAATTACCTCTTACAAGGAAGACGACTGGTATTCTGACAGTCCTTGTAGGTTGAAGGGGAAACTCTCCTGGGAAGTCTAGGTTTGTCCACCTTCGTTATCTCCTATAAATGAATGGCACCCACGGTGGCAAGAATCAGATATTGGGGGTCAGTAACAGCTGGGTTTGCCACCCAAATTCACCGTTAACCAGCTGTGTGACCATGTGCAAGTTACTCAAACTCTTTGGGTTTCAACGACTCACCTGCAAAATGAGGATAAGAATACCTACCTCCATTTGATTGTTGTAAAGTAAGTAAATGGACTGGCACATAGTGGGTGTTTGTTAAGGTGTCACTGTATTAACAGGCAGGGGTCACAACTAACGTGTTCCCCCCAGCGTCAGCCACTGTGGATCCGTGCCCCAAGTCAGAGCCCGACGCGCACTTAGCTGCTGTTGGGAGTGTGGATCCTGGAGCCACGTTGCCAACTTCCCTGCTTCAGTTTTCTCTTCTGTGAAACAGAGAGGCTAACCAGCCACACACAGGGAGATGTCAGATTGCTCTTCAGAAAGCACTGAGTAATAATGCAAATAACACTACTAATTTGTGTTATTAGAAAGCCAAGTCTGGAAGCCCAGCAGAATCACCTCCCAAACCTGGAGTACGAAACCCATCTGGAAACGCAGACACCCTTTTCAGAAACGGGAGATTCCCAATGGCATGAGTATTAAGAGGAACTTTCTGAGAAGAGGCAGTTGCCAGAACTGAAGGGGTGAATTCTGAATTTTCTGGTGTTCTTGTATTTTTGTGGAAAAATAAACTGCTTGTCATTAAAGCAAACTTTTAACACCCCCACCTATAAGCTTCACATTTACATAGCAAGAGCTTAGCAACCAAATGGGCTGACGTGCCCTGCAAAATACAGCAGTTAGTGGGAGGAAGCCCCCTGGGAGACAGCAGTGAACTCAAACACAATCTTTCGCGAATGACAGTACCATAGGCCTTTGCCATTCAGGTTCAATATAACTGTGAGACCCGCAGAAGCCCCCATGACAACAATCACAGTTGTGCAGATGACAAGCTATTCCGTACATCCCGGGGTGTGTTTTCTTCACAGATCCTCAAACTACTTGTTGACCGTGATTTAAACTTTAAGTAACTTTCCTAACATTTGATGGCCATTTTTCACAAAGAAATACATTCTTCTTGAATTCATAGAGTGACCGAACGCACTGACCTCAAGCAGGGGCAGGGCAGAGTGTGGGCCCAGAGAGTCCACCCAGTTCCATCCGGCTCACGCTGACCGGCTAAAGGACACCAGGCACATCACCCAGCGCCTCTGTGCCCCCGGCCACAGAGTGACAGCTTGTTGTCTTAAGCTCGTTGTCAGGATCAAAGCACATGGATCTGTGGCCAGCACAGGGAAAGAGCCCCATGAATGTTATTGTCATTATTATTATCATTCTTAGGGAATAAATGGCTTTGAAATGTGAGTGATGGGTGACAACCAAGGTCACTAACTAGCCGAGTGACCCATCTCGTTTCCTGTCTCCCAATCCTGCCGTTTGAAACCTGCACCTCCGTGAAAGCCTGGCCAGCCATGGGATGTGAGTCTTGCTAGTCACTCCCAGCTAATAGCAATAAAAGATACTGCCAGGCTTGTAAATTTCACGGAGCAACTAACACCACCTGTTGGAGTATTTAACATGTTCCAGGTGCCTACTTTATTATTTCTGATCTCACCAACGCTGCTCTGAGATTATTATCTTCATTTCATAGATAAGGCAATTGAAGTCCAGGAAGATTAATCACCTGCCAAAGGTTACCCCGCCAGAAACGGCTGAAATGGGGCCCCCTTTTCCTTAGATCACATGGTCTTTCAGTAAACCTTCATTTAACAACCGGTTCTGAGCACCTGCTGTGTAGCAGTCCCCGAGTCAGGAGTCTGTGCCATAAAGACGCACCAGACTCCATCCCTGACCTCCGGCCGTGAGCCCTCTAAGCTCACTCTTTGCTTTTTCTTCCTCACGATTCATCAGTGACGCAGGTGACAGAATTTGTCGTGCTCCTGCTTTATATGCTCTAAGAATTGTTTGCCTCATTAGCTGTTGTGGTGCAAGATGCGTCACCACCTGCTGGGATGAGTGCCACATGTCACACAGTTTGAGACAAGGAATAGGGAAAATTAAATAGGCCCAAGGTCAGCCAGAGAAGCCATGAGACTTCGCTTGAAGAAACAGGTACAAATAAATAGAAATAAGCATGGTTCATAGAGAAAACAGGAAAGCCAAAGGTTTGGGGGGATCGGTTTTTCCAAGAATTTATTAATAATACAAATTATTAAATGTGGGGCATCTCTGCATTATCCCAACTCCCTGTGAGAGCCCCGAATCAGTGGTTTTTACCGATGGGACCAAGAATAAGGATTCGCTCTGCTTCCATCCCTCGGTCTCCCTGCAGACAATCACATCACCCCTCCTAATCAGACCTGCCTCTGCTCACCCATCTGGTTCCAACCTTCGTGTGGGACTCAGGTCACTGGACTTTTCTCCTCAACCCATTCTCTTTGCTAATAGCAAGTCTATTTCTCTGCTGCTTTACAGCGGCCCCGCGCTCCTGGGGTTAACTGCCATGCTTTGCTATTTCCCCATATCCCCATGCAAGGCCGTGCTTCTGTATTCTGTGCCATTTCACTTTTCAAAATGCCCTTTGCAACACACTCCCTGAGGTCACAGCCCACCCTTCAAAACATCGATCTATTGTAAAAGCTCCACTGGAGCAAGGGCTGTGTCCGTCCCACGGTCCATCATACACCCGGTGTTGGGGGTATTCCTGTATTGGAGAAATGCATGAAATCAGATCAGATGAGTGAAAATCACAACTCCAAAGCCAAGGAGTAGGCAGATTTCCCCGCCATGCGGAGCAGAGCTGGGCTTAGAGGGCATCATTCTTTTTCATTACCTGTTGCATTAAAAATAAGGGAATAAAAGTCGGTTTTGGTTTCCCACTCTCCAATAGCTTCCCATATGCTCACTTCCCAAAAAGAGTTTTCGGTGGAGAATTATCATTTTCAAGGTTAGTGATCATACCGGTAGCCGATCTCAGAACAAGTCAAGCACTTTCCAGGGGCACCGTGTGAAACGCAGAACAAACTAAGACTCGGAGTGAAGCCATGATGGGCGCTCAGCCCCGGGCGGCCAAGACGTGGGCGGGCCCACAGGGGAGTGTCCCACCCCGTGTCTCCAGGGCCTCCCGCGCCCAGGAGGTTCTGCAGCACCGGTTCTGCAGGCCTCTGCTGAGGAGGCTCCTTAACTCCCCCACCTTCCCGCCCTGTTGGCCACGCGGGCTGGGTGGGGTGACAGTGCGCCTGCACTTCGAACACTTGTCGCTAGGTGGCAGCACATATTCGTCAAGACGGGGAACTGGGGCTCCGTTTTATAAACGCGTCTCTAATGAAACACCGTTCGATTTGTTGGTGCAGTATTTTCTTTGGGAGTTGGCAACCTGTTGTGACCATTTTTTTTTTCAAAGGCAGTTCTGAAATCAGCACCGTTTAATCCTGAAGCGGACGCGTGAGGATCCCGTGCGAGTCCTGTGTGCAAAGCACGATCTGCGCTATGATCTGGCGAGAAGCAGCTTTCCCTGAACCCCGGTTGTCCGGTTTCTACACAGCCCACTGTCACATGCACGCTTCGCAGACCGAGAGCACAAGGGCTGTGTGCAAACAGAGAGCAGGCGGAATCCAGCTCAGAGCGATCCCGTACGATTTTCAGAATCCGCGACATTTCCAGCGTTGATCCTGTGCCTTTCCGGGGCAATAGAAAGAAAGTTAAGGTTTCCACCGAGTCATAATCTGACGATTGGGTCACTGTCTCTGTTGTGTTTTTCTCCTTCCCCTCCCCACGGGCCTTCCCTGAGTGCAGCATTTCAAGTGCGTGTCACCAACCTAAAGACACCAGTCGCAGGTGGCCGACAGGAGCCGGCCTCTTTCGTTGACGCCGATGCTGGAAACGATGCTCCTCAAATAAGCCCTCAGCCCACACTATCTTGTGCTCTTGCGTGAGCTAAAAATAGTAATCGATAACACTGACTGAGCACCTACTGCATACCTGGCGATGTCGGGGGTGCTCTGCACCCTCGTTCCCTCCGACAAGAAAACTTGGAAGGAAGTTCTATTAATGTCATCCCTATTTTATGATAAAGGAAACAAAGCTTTTTCCTGTAAGTTGCACATGGTCACACAGCTAGAAAACAGCAGATCTGGATTCAAATCCAGATCTAATTAACCACGACATTATGCCACCCCCCCCCAGACCAATAAACTTTTAAGAAAATGTTTTAAAATTCTGTAAGGAGTTTTCCTGTGCACAAGGAAAACGACTGGAGCTAGTAGGGAAGACCAATCCCAGGACTCCTCTACAGTCTGCTGCATGGCCCCAGCAGAAAAGACCGTGTGACGGCCCTTAGAGAGCGGAGACGGGACAGCGCTGTTGGACACGGCGCCCCTTGCACACGTATGTGAGTCGGGTAGGGCCACAGTGTCCCGTGTGAGAAACCAGACTTATGCAGTGGAGTCCCTGACATCACTGGGCGACTGCACGCTTTTCAAATATCCCCTCTTCTCACAGCATGGCTGCGAGGTAGAGAGAGAGGTGGCGTCCCTGGAGAGCACACAGGTAACGATCCTTTTCTCGGGGCAGCGCTACTGTTCGACGAACGAGCAGAGGGCAGTACTGCTAAGGCCTGCACAACATGCCTGCGTCAACTAGAGCTTTGCAATACTTTAGTGCAATTTTTGGAAAAAAGAAAAATCTTTTTCCCACTAAAAAAAAAAACATACAAGGTAGCTGCTCTAGGCTGGGCTGGCTTCCTGGGGGTCCCACATGTTCAGAAGGTCCCAGCACTTGGTGTCCGTGCTCTCCCAGCACATGGGGTTTCATTAATTATTCATTAAAATTCTTACTGATTTGGTCTTTGAACTTGTGTTTTGTAAGTAAAGTCTGACGGGACAACGGAACAGGCACCGGGGCTGGCTCAGCTCCCGTGGTCCATACCGGCCACTCGCCTGCCCACCAGGCCTTGGCCACCTGGTGCCCATTGCCACGCCCAGCAGCCACTGCCCCCACCCCTGAGAGGCCCCTGCGTGGGCATGGGAAGGGCTTCCTTTTTTTTTTCTTTTATTCTTACAAAGGAATTCACAGTCAGTTTCCCTTAAATAGCAGTTGCCCTTGGGCCACTGAGAAACCTAATTCCTTTAATAAAAATGTATTTGTGCACAACTAGAATGGATGTTCTTCAAGGCAGAGATCTTTGTCTGTTTTGGTCACTGCGCTATCCCAAATGCCTACAACGGTACCTGGCACATGCAAAATTTGTTGAATGAACGAATGAATGACTTTTCAGAGACCTACTTGTGGAGAGGTGTTCTCCAGAAGGCAAGGCCAGTATCCTTTCTCATATTGTTCTCAGAACCAAGCACAAAGCTGAGTGCTTGAGAGGAACTAGGTTAATTCCAGCTGGTTGACCAATTCAGTTGGTTATCTGATTGGACAGGCAAAAGCAGATGGGCCATCTTTTCACCCAGCGAAGTCACACTTGCCATAATTTTATGTAAGTTTCTGCACAGCCGATAGGTGTCAGGGGCTCTGCCATGAACACTGCTCAGATGCTCAGTGAGGATGACCATGAAATAAGCGGCTGGGGTGAAATCTCAGTGAGGAGGAGCATGACAAGCAGGCTCTTCCTTTGGCCTCTGTCGGGCCAAGTTCCTTATTTGCCTTGGGCGGAGGACTCGGGGCCAGGCGTACCAGCCGCTCGTGGCCTCGCAGCACGCAGCCCTGGGCAGGAGACAGGAAGTCGCAGTGGTGAGCAACGGCAGTCGGGGTCGGGCAGCATGTCACAGGTTTCACGGAACCAGGATGCAGCTCTCGTAAAGGGCTGACCACAGAGCCAAGAGCAGCTTGCGAGCTTTGCCCAGGTTACCCGAAACACCGTGCCCAGGAGTCAGGAGTCTGTGACGCACAGGGAGAGTTTCAGCAAGAATGCCTGGCAGGCGAGCCCCTTGTCCAGGTCCCCACTGAGTACTTAATTTCTACCGGGGTACATTCAATCACAAAGCACTGTCAGACTTAGAGCTGTAATAATCCCCACCCAACTGCATCCAGAAATGTATTTCTCTACCACTAGGGGAATGAGGTCGCTTAGCCTGGAAAGGACATGTTAAAGAACCACGTTAGCGTCATGGAGGTTACTAAAAACGTAATTGTTTTTAAACAAGAAAATTATCAGTCAGCTGCTCTCCAGGTTCACAAAGGGCGAAACAGAAGGAAACAGGTCAGTGTTTGGAGAAGACACATTGGTCAGCTGAATGGGTGCTTTTAATGTAAGGATGACTAATACGTGAAACAGGCTCTAAGAACAATTACAAAATCTCCCTCGCTAGAGAGTCAAGACAAGGACCTGTATGTTCATTCAAGAGCATTGCAGCGCCCCCAGCAACTGCATAGCGCTAGGCCAGATGCCAGGACAGACGCAAAAGAAATGCAAAATGGTGTCTGAAGGAGAGCTGGGCCTGTGACCCACCGTGATCCAAAGCAGCGAGCACACATCGAACCAACACGCGTGTAAGAACCTCCCATGTGAAAGGCGCCAGACAAGATTCTAGAGCGGATTATAAAACTGAATAAGAGTTGCTTCTAGGAATATGATAGACGAGAAATCATGAAACTCTGCTATAAAACCTAAAAATTTTAGATAAAATATAAAATTCAATATTGGAAATGAATGGATAAGCTTTAAGAGACCAAGGAAGTTCCCACAAGAACAAAGTACAAGTACAAGTTCAAACCCACAAGGATGCTCTGGCTAATCCAAAAATACCTACGAACACCCCGTGGCCTAACCTGTGTTTGAACAGTCTTGTTTAGGGACACAGAAGATAGGCCTTGGGCACCATTTGCAAAGGAGTCAAATCAATGAACACCCCCCCACACCCCAAACATATACACATATGTGCGTGCATACACATACACACACATACACACACATATACACACACACACACATACACACACATACACACACATATACACCCACAGACACACACACAGACACACACACACACACACACAGCGTCGACTCAGGAAAGGGTGAAGTGGGGGAAATCTACCTTACTGAAACAGAGAAAGAAGAATTAGGTCTACTTCTGCTTTGTTTCTGGAATAATGTTTTCTAATTCTCCTTGATCCTTCATGGCCACTGACCAATCTTCCCATCAGTGGGGTTTGCACAGCCTGGGAAGCCACAAGAGGAGACTTTTAGTTTAAAGTGGATCTAGTCTGATGATGTCCTCGGTGCCAGGCAGAAGCAAACACAAATACTTTCTGGAAATATTTACACTCAAGCCAACTAGGCCTTTATATAATCCCTGGAGCAGAGTTCAGAATAGCATGAGCTCACATTCAAAAATTATAAAACACATAAGGACATAAGACACCATGAGGAAGAATGGACAGGAAGAAACAATAATAGAATTGTATCCAAAGTACTTCAGCTATTGCAATTATCATATAAAATATAATGGCTATAATGAAAAATTAAAGAGTAAATACCAGATTAGACACAATTAAAGGGAAAATTAGTAGGATGGAAGATATTTCTGAATAAATTACTAAAAATATACTCTAGAGGGACAAAAAATTAAAAGGAAAGTAATAAAGAGAGGCTAAGACACAGAGCAGAGAGGGCCTAACGTACGCTGAGCTGAGGTTCAGGCTGCAACAACAAAGAATGCAGGAGAGAGACGATGTCGGGAAGGGTCAGTCTGAGAATTTTGAGAATTGATATAATACATCCAGCAAGTCCAAGAAGTCCCAAACTGAATAATTTTTAAATACATCTGGAGAAAAACAGCTAGAGAGAAAAGACAGATTAATTACAAAGGAATTAAAACATTAATAAAATGAATAGCTGATTTCTCAACAGCAAAAGTAGAAGTGAGAAAAAACTGCAGATGGATATCTTCAATATTAATGCTGTGAGAAAGTAAGTATTAGCCTGGACCTGCCTGCCCAGAGAAATTATCTGTCAAGAAAAAGAGTAAAGGTGAGACATTTTCAGAAAAACAAAAACTGAGAATGATTACCACTAATAGACCCCCAAAAACTCTAAAATATATACCCCCCCAAAAAATATGTGGTCACAGAGAGGTCTAAGATACTAGAAAGATTGGTGAAGAAATAAAATGTGGGGAAATCCAAACCCAGACATACTTAATAGATTATGTGAACCAACGTCATGTGTGACGTGGGAAGTTGAAAATTCCCGGACAACGATGGCATGTGAAGCGTGAATGGAGAGACCGATGCTAAAGCAATCTCTTTGCTTTGGGAGAAGAATGAAGTTTATTAATGTAAAATATTCATATGAAATAATCAAGGGCAGAGGTAGGGAAGCTTTTCATGTTGGAAACTGCATTAATTTAGCTGTAATCAAATAAGGCCATATTCAAGAAACTTCAACTAGGTAGACACAAAAGTGTACATTATTTTGTAAAAATCTAACTACTGTGTACCTATTAATTTCAAAAAATGAAAACTTTTGTTAATTTCAAGGTTAATTAGCCTTTTAATGACTTTGTTGTGTCTGCATTTTGTTGGAAAGCATTTGAATGTTTGCTTGCAGCATGGAGATCCGCAGTTTCAGTTGATCCTCTGGATGGGATCAGTCATTTGTGACCTTAAGGGTGTCTTGAGTTGGGTTAGGTAGGAGAATGCAGATTCGCAGCAGTAAGGGGTTGAAAACCAAGAAAGCATTTTTTAGGCACGTTGCTGAAGGCGTGGGTATTTCTACTGCATTTTTCCATATTTCCATTGGATCTTTCTTGACATCAAACAATGACTTTAAAATGTCATCTACTGAGAGCTCAATGAATTCCATCTGTAGTTCGTTAGGTGCCTTGGTGATATCAACCAGGTGAGGCTGAAATGCTAATTTGAGTGTGATGTCATGATTCTCAAAGTCAGCGAGCCTTTCGTTGTACTGTCCAGTTAACAGGTCTATGATAGCTGCATATTCTTCAAATGATTCACATATATCATCCTGCTCATCAGTGACCTTTGCTAACTGGCAAAAATATTCACCTGAAATTTTCTTTTGAAGAAATGCTTTGAAAAAAGATAGCTTTTTTTCAAAGTGCTTGGATTTTTTCCACGTATCATATATAGACTTAGTTTTACCTTGCAAAGAAATATTCAAGTCATTTTGATTTGACATGATATCACACAGAAATGCTGCATTCCTATAGAAATCTTCTTTCAAAAATTCACATTGCTGATTTGATTCTTCATAAAATTTAACTATCTGTTCTTGCAGAGATAAAATTTTGGGTAACACCTGTCACTGAGATAGCCAACGCACTTTGGAATGACACAGCAAATCCACACTGAATACCTCATGGTTCCACTTTAGCATGTTATGAAACTGACAATGTTGTGTTGCATTTGAAGAAATACAGTTAACAATACTATAACTTGTTGCAAAGTGTCACTTAAAATAGTAGCTTTAGCACAGAGATTTTGCTGATGCAAGATACAGTGAAAAGAAATGAGAGCATCTGGATCTGTTAATAATTTATCTATGCAATAAACCCTTCATATTGTCCTGTCATGGAAGGTGCACTGTCTGTACATACTAAATTTACCAAATTCAGTCCAACTTCACAACATTTATCCTGAAAGTTGTTGAAGATATCTAATTCCCCATGTTCTGTTTGCAAGAGTGCCCAGAGAGAGTAACTCTTTGTACCAAAGAAAATCTTCGTTGTGACCCCAATGAAGTTGAATCAGCAGTATCAGTTGACTCATCCAAAGCAATTGAATTAATATATATTTTTCTTTTGAAGCATTGCATGAAGTTGTTCCATTAAATTGAAGGCTAATTCATGCTGTAGATCAGTTATTGCTCTCCTTGAAATGGGCAGTTGTTTGTACTTTGAAATGCTAATTGGGTCTAAGCATCCTACAACTTGGACAATGCATTCTTTCACGATTTCTACCTCATTGAATAGCTTCTCTTTTTTCCCAAGTATATAAGCTACTTTATAAGTGGCTTCAGTGGCATCATTTCCCGGTCTTATTGCTGCTTGAAAGAATTGTCTTTGCTTTTGTTTTTTATCTTTTAATTTCTGCAATACAACTTTCATGCCTCTCCTTCTAATTTCAAGTATTTGTGGTCCTTATGAATGTTATAATGCTGATGAGCATTTAATTTCTTTAATGTTGATATTGCAGTATCACAAAGCAAGCAAACATCTTATCTTTAGCTGAAACAAGGTAATATTGCAAGTCCCAATCCTCGTTAAAAATCTGTTTTCTTCCTTCAGTGTTCTCTTGGTCTTCTTTGACATGATGGGCTGTTAAGCAAACAGAATAGAAAAATACTATTAATCTGTGCAACTATTCACAAATTCCACTTCAAACAGAAACACAGTGCACTGTTGTCACAAGCTGATGACAGACTGGTGTGCTCAACCCCCATAAACTCTCGCCATCCAGCCTCCTGCGGTAGTGGCGCCAGTCAGGCCGGGGAAGTTAGAACTAAATCAAAGTGTAGAAGCCATCGATTTAGGCCTTATGGCTTACTAATGTTCTAGCTGTGCCAGTCAATCTGGGAGGATTATTTCATTGAAATTTATTTTATTCTTTGGTATTTTAAATATGTTCATTTTAAAAAATAGAGTAAAAGTACAAAAGACAAAAATGTATTAATAAAAATAAAAGAATTTTGTTCTTTTGGATAGATGCCCACTAATGGGATTGCTGGATCAAATAGTAGTTCTACTTGTAGCTCTTTGAGGTGTCTCCATATTGCTTTCCACAGAGGTTGCACTAGTTTGCAATCCCACCGGCAGTGATGAGTGTTCCTATATCTCCGCATCCATGCCAACATTTTTGTTTTGGAACTTTTTGATAAAGGCCATTCTCACTGGAGATAAATGATATTTCACTGTGATTTTGATTTGCATTTCCCTGATGATTAGAGACATTGAGCATTTTTTCATATGTTTGCTGGCTATTATTCTGTCTTCTTTTGAAAAGTTTCTGTTCATGTCCTTTGCTCACTTTTTGATAGGGTTATTTGATTTTTTCTTGCTGATTTTCCTGAGTTCTAATAGATTCTGGTTATCAGCCCTTTATCGGATGTGTAGCATGTGAAAATCTTCTCCCATTCTGCACTCAAATGTTTAGAGCAGCACAATTCACAATTGCAAAGATGTGGAAACAACCCAAATGTCCATCAATACATGAGTAGATTAATAAAATATGGTATATGTATACCATGGAGTACTACTCAGCTATAAGAATGGTGATATAGCACCTCTTGTATTTTCCTGGATAGAGCTGGAACCCATTCTACTAAACGAAGTAACTCAAGAATGGAAAAATAAGCACCACATGTACTCACCATCCAATTGGTTTTAACTGATCAACACCTAGGTTCTCATATAGGAATAACATTCATCAGGCATCGGGCAGATGGGAGGAGGGAGGAGGGGATGGGTATATACATCCATAATAAGTGCGATGTGCACCGTCTGAGGGATGGACACGCTTGAAGCTCTGACTGGGGGGTGGGGAGAGGGGCAAGGGAAATATACGTAACCTAAACAACTGTACCCCATAATATGCTGAAATAAAATGAATAAAAGAATGTGTTCTGTAAAATTTGGAGTCTGTGAAAAGGCAGCACCTAAGGACCTAAAAGGGCACATGTGGCCTTAAGGCGGCAGGTTCCCCAGCCCTGATCAAGAACAACAATAAAATACAGAATTGGGAATAAGTTACCAGTGGAGGGGAAAAAATAGTGATTTGCATTTCTCTAAAGATTAGCAATGTTGAGCATATTTTCATGTGTTCATTGGCCATCTGTGTATCTTCTTTGGAGAAATGTCTATTTAAGTCCTTTGCCCATGTTTTAATTGGGTTATTTTCCCCTATGTTAACTGGGAAGATTTTCCCCCATTTTCTTTTAGGACTTTTAGGTTCCCACATTTAGGTCTTTGATCCATTTTAAATTAATTTTTATCTTTGGTGTCAGGGAAGGGTCCAACTTCATTCTTTTGCATGTGAATATCTAGTTTTCTCAGCACCTCTTGAAAAGAAGGTCCTTTATACCCATTGAATTATCTTGGCACCCTTGTTGTAAATCACTTGGCCGTATATGCAAGGGTTTATTTCTGGGTTCTCTATTTTATTCGATTGCTCTATATGTTAGTCTTTAGGTCAGTACCACACTATTATGATTATCGGAGCTTTGTAGCAAGGTTTGAAGTCAGGAAGTGTGAGACCTCTCACTTTCGCCAGTAGAGGCCAGCTGGTTTCTGTCCTCAGCCCCTCGCTGCTTGTGAAGTGGATTCATAGGGTAGAGACAGCGAGCACTGCAGGCTACACATGGGTCCAACTACATGGGCTCTCTCTTACCAAGGCCAAGGCATTTTCCAGCTCAACAGCTGCACACCACGTTCCAGAGTGTGTGTTAATCTACTCTGGTATGGGCGATACATCCTGCCCAGCAACTATCCAGTTAAGTTTGCAGTAGGTCTCCACCATCTGCCAAGATCCGTTTATGGAGAAGCTAGATGGGTGAAGTAAACGGGTGTGATGGGACCACGACTCCAACATCATGTAAGTCTTTGAGGGTGGCACTGAGCACCACTCCTCAGGATTCTAAGGGCTTCTACCTGGCTTTTCCTACTACGATTGCTCACACTCTAAAAATCAAGAAAATCAGCTGTGAGGATTCTGTCTACTGCTGGGTGTACCCATTCCTGTCACTCACTCGGGAATCCAGGACATGCTCACTGGGGGGGGGGGGTCCATGCACTCAGTGAGCCCACCGTGAGATGGACCCAGCCTTGGTGGAGCCATGCTGTTGGACCGACAGGTCACCTGCAGCTCTCCTCCGTCTCTCCTCAGTGAGCCTGTGTTGGGGCACTTGAGGGTTCAGGACAGAGACTAGCTGGCATCTACTGGCCAAGGCACCCTAGCTACTTGGTCGTTCTGCTTTCTCAGTTGCCTCTTCTGTAGCGAATGCTCTTTTGTGGGCATGAACAAGGGACACAAAGATTCTTGCACTTTGCGCCCCCTCCCTCCATCCAGACACATCCCTCGTCTCCTTATTTTCTAATTATTTCTAATCTTTCCAATGGCCAGGACTCCATTTATCACCTGGTCACTCTGACATGTGTCCAGGTTTCAGCCCAACTCCACCCAGTGTCCCATAGTCCTCCACAGATGCGGGCAAACCCCTGTCCCAGCGTACGGTTGCCCAGACAAACCCTTTCAGGGAAAGATGCGGGAAGTCACTACCACGTGCAGTCGCCGTGGTGCTGCAGGATCCTTCTTCTTGGTGACCTGGACTCTCCTCAGCCAAAGAATTTTTGTTGTAAGAGCTACTCAAGTCTAGAAACAAAGCGAAGGGGCCTGACTCTCCATGTGGTGACTAGTCCCAGCCTTCTGCTGACAGGTTGTTATGAACATCTCTTTTGATTTACATCTTGAGTAACTCCTTTGGAGGCTGCTGCCTCTCCCACCCCAGGATCAACATGTTCTATTGGCCCCCTCTGTCGAGCAGTGTGAACGAGGAGCCTCTTTCTGCTGTCTCTACACTGTGCCCGTTACGCTCAGTGCCCTTGCCTGCCTTCTGAGGAGTAGCTGCTTCCCTCTGCCATCACCGTCTCTACTGGGAATCGCAGTTTGGAACAGTGTCTCTTACCACCAGCCCTGGCTCAGAGGACAGTCCCCGCTGGGCTTCTCAGCAGTGCCAGTGCTCCCTGACTATGTATGCCTTATAACGATGGTGCACAGGGGGTCCCCCAGGGCCTCCAAGCAATGCCCACTGGTGGTCCTCACAGCTTGCTGCAGCAAATCATTTCAGCAGGCCTGCCCCGGGCCTGTAGATCTCTCCCACCAGTCGGCACGGCAGTTTCAGCGCCTCCTCTTCAGTTAGCATGACCCCTCACTTTTTCCAACCCTGCAAAGCCGTCCTACCAAGGCCTGGTCCCTTGAGCCCTTGCAGGATGTCAACTGCTATGTAAACAGGAAGTATCGCCATCTTGACAAACAGTCCCCCATCCTTTGTGTGGGCCCGCCCTGATCCTGCACCCTACAGGTCCATTCCAGATACACGATTCCTGTTCCTGCCGGTGCCGCATATCCAGGCCTTACAGCCACTTCTGTACATAATCCTTCCCCTCCTTGGGCAAGTGCAGCATTCTCCCAAGTGGGCCTCATGGGGACTCAGCCCTAGCGATTGGTCTGGTGGCCAGAGGGGAAAGTGAAGGCAGGGACTGAGGAAGGCAAGCGTCACCTTACAAGGCATCTCCTGTATTTAACACTTCCGCATTGTCCTCAGGAAGGGCATGAGGGCACTACCCTCTAAACAAAAAGGAAAGTGAGATACATCCTCAGGTGTAGAAAGTTAGGGGAATTCAAGCATCCAAAATTTTCCAACACAAATACCGAGATACTCCCATCCCGAGCTTCAAGGGTCCACTCCTGTCCTATTAGGGTCCTGACTTTAGCCTGAGAGAGGTTGGCCAGGGCTG
>CAUYSK010126186.1:0-39619 GCA_963575035.1 Avahi laniger | reverse complement strand
ATAAGAAACCGAGCCTTGCAGACAAAGTGGAAAGTATTAAAAGGTCTACCATTATGATATTGTAGTCTCAGAAAGTAAGGAGAAAGACTGTGTGCTGAAAAATTATTTAAATAAATGATGTCTAAAAAACTTCCCAAAATTGCAAAAGACACAAACTTAAAAAGCAAATAAAAAAAAGAATAAAATCAAAGAAATCAACAATAACACATATCATAATCAAACTTCCGAAAGCAATAATAAAAATAAAAACAAAATTGACCCAGCAATCTCGTTACTGAGCATCTATCCAAAAGAGCAAAAGTCGCTCTATGAAAAAGACACCTGCACTCGAATGTTCACAGCAGCGCAATTCACAATTGCAAAGATGTGGAAACACTACACTCTATTTTAAAACAGTAGTATGGCTTGAAAGTGATGAAGCCAGATTTAAAATCCACATTTGGATCCTTTTCATTTCACCTCTTAGACACTGTGACAGAATCTGCCAGCTAACCACCAAAATCCATTCTCCCTTTCATCCTATGTACTGAGCCTAAATTTCCAACCTGCTTTTCAGTGTGGCTTAGAAACAGAGTTCTTGCTAATGGAGTAGAAATAGAAGTTTAATATGCCTCTTGTAGGCCTAAGCTATAAAAATTCCCACGAGTGCTACACCATGATCTTTCTCCCTTTTTGTACGTTGCAATGATAATTACCAGTGTTAAATGTGATGGAATCACTGTCAGCAGAGTTCCTGACAGAACACAGCCTCCTGCCAACCACCGGGGACACTCTAGTTTATATGTGAAGAGAAAATAAACATTAATTTTATTTGAACCCTTACATTTGGAAATTGAGATACACACACACACATACACACACACACATACACACACTTGGCAGTTTAGTATTCTCTAATATACAGTCCTATATATCTTTTGTACTCTACCACATTGTACAATGTTCATCATATGATAAATACTTCATGAAAATGGTGATGATGATGGTGATAATGATTCTCTACCCTGAATAATAACTTAAAAAGCTAAGTCATATGAAAACAAGCAATTCTTATAAGTTTTATACCTCATCAACCCTGTCTCTGCAAAAAATATAAAAATTAGCTAGGCATGATGGTGTGTGCTTATAGTCCCAGCTACTTGGAAGGCTAGGGCAGGAGGATCACTTGAGTCCAGGAGTTTGAGGTTGCTGTGAGCTATAATGATGCCACTGCACTCAAGCCTGGGTGACAGAGAGAGACCCTATCTCTAAAAAAGAGAAAAAAACACACACACACACACAGATATATGTATTTTATCAAATATTGTGCTAAATTTCAGTCTCTAGTGTCTTGTGTTTACTTGCTTGATTTTCAGATTTCCAAAAAGTATCATCTCATTTCTTCTCATTCTTTTCTTTTCTATTATTATAGATCCAATAATTCCATCTGATAAAAATGTTCCATTTCTAGTATAGCTCAGGTGTGTTGTAATAGCTAAAAAGTATCTAGCCAGGTTCACAGAATGCAACATTTGCAATAGAAATGATGAGGTTAAATATTACTTTTATAAGAATCAGGGAAAATATTACTTTCTGCCATTAATATAATTTATTTATTTTACAAGTCCATTTTTAAAAAGGTTAGTGAATCTACAGAGGACCAAGTACTTGGATCACTCATTAATAATAAATGGATTAGCCTCATTAATACTGTCAATAATACATTGATACTAATGTATTAATATATGAATAATTTAATGGTGGTTAAGGCCTTGAAACAAATCAAAGTAGATCTCAAATTATGAGATAAATATTACAACAAGAATAATATTTTTTATAATGCAGTTGAAGTGAAAAATAAAAATAAACCATAGTATCAGCCAGCTAAGTAAATAAATATAGATTTTCAGGTTAAATGACATCATTTGGAAAAATAATTGGAATAAAAATAAATAGAAAAAGGGATTAAACACTTCTGTCCTTTTTTTTAAAATTATAAATTGTGTTATATGAATAGGGAGAAGACAGAAGGAGAATAAACAATTTTGTTCTGTTGACTATCAACTAAAAATTGATTTAACCAAGTGAGTGATTCTTTTTTATTTGTATTATGTTTTATAGTATGAAAATAGTATGCAATTAAGTTGACTGTCATGTCTTAATGTGGACTAGCGTATACTTCATCCTACAGGTAACTTAGATTTCAGAAAGTGTTTGAGGGAAATGGTGTACCAAGAATGCTTCTCCCCTTTATTTCCTTTTAATTCTGATCTATAACTTCTGAGTCAAATATCCCCTGGGACCTATGGGTGACTGAGCACAAGTAGAATCTTGGGTGATGGAGGGACGTCCCAGTCAGAACTGGTTCACAGCTTTTTCTCTGAAAGCTGGGTGAGTCTGCATTTTTCTGTCACTAGCCTCAGGTTAGGACCAAGGCTATTGGATCCTAGGAAGAGCTTGATCCTCATAGAACTGGGGGAAGATTGACATTGGACCCACACACAATCTTGTTGGACCCCATGTGTCTCAAGAAAGCAAAATGCATAAGCCAAATCCTTCTTCACTTGAAACTGGGACGATAATTGTTGACCCAAACTTAGAATTCTTCCAGATAATTACATTTTCCCCCTTAAAAGGACTGCCTATATTATGCAGAGTTGAGGAACATTGCTTTATATATGCATCTCTTTAACTTTATGTCTCTTAATTTAAAATATCTTGTTTTCCATTTTATATTTATAAAATAGTTTGCTAAAGATATTTCCTAAACCTTATTTTCAAAGATTTAATCTGTAGGCCTTAGAGATTTACTTTTTATGCAGGTAAAGCAAGACAATTTGGGAGTAGTTTATTTGATTCTATATCCCAGGATTCGAATTTCACTGCCAAATCCATACATCACATGGCTGTGAACAGTGATTACACATCTAGATACACTGGCACGTGCTCTGACAAGCTGTGTAGTGCAATGGGCCATTCGGGAGCTTAAAAAGAATTTTCCTGAGTCTCAGTAGCTACTGAGAAATAAAAAAATCTCAGTTACAATCAAATTTGTGATTGTTCTTAAAATATAATGGAAAGGTGAGTTCTTTAGAGATGACGTTGACTGTCATCTATTTAAATGAAAACATCAGAAGTTTTAGGAAATACTATGTTTCAATGAGAGGGGAAGGAAAAACAAATAGCACTTAAAATTACCATTTTAAGTACTTAAGTAAAATTTGTTATTCATATCCCTACATCTTTCTTAGTAATAGATTGTAAACACATATTTTCCAAATTCCTTATTAGGTCTTAAAGTAATAATATTGTGTGTTTGTTTTCCATTCTTACTTGTATTCCTATTATTGCCCTTTCCTCCTAAAAAAGAGATAAATAAGTCCCATTTTAAATGACAGAGGCTCCAATTGAGGAAGACTCTCTTTGAATTTTAATCGAGTCAAATGTGGCCGCTAAGCAGGCCTATGCTAGTGGCAATAGTTCTGTAAATATGTCCTTTTCAAGCTAGTTACCTTTAGTGGGACCAACCAGGGGGAAAAAAGGCATAATTTTGACCAATTCTGATAGCATAATTACAGAGTTATATCCAAATATCTTAGCCATCAAAAGCTGGCCCACTGAACGTTAGATTGACAGAAAGCAATACGCTCTCTCTTCAAGAAATACTTTTGAGTGGTTGCCATAATAGACTTGAAAATGGAATTCTTAAAAACAACAGCAAAGAAATCATTTCAAGGAACACATCTGAGCTGTCACTTCAGCTTTCAAAAGCTCAATTCTCTGTTGACAACATTAACTTAGGCCATCTGTAACTTGTTCTTATCTTTTCTTGGTCTCATCTGGCCAGCTAGTATGTCTTGGGTCTGATGCTTCAGGAGTCTTCTGCGTGTATTAAAAAATTGATACATCTTGATTCAGCCAATGGAGCATAATATTGCTCTTATAGATAGATATATTGCAAGTTTTCAAAAAAATGTATGGAACTTCAAAAGAAAGAAAGACACTATAAATTTTACACAATGAATGAAACATGTTTTCTCAGCTCTTTTTATTCCGTAGAAAATTTTGTATAACACATTTCAAATGGTGTCCATACTACAATCTATTTGCTATTCTGGTTTCATTCAGCTAGCGAGGAAGGGCTGGGATAGAGCAGAAACTCCACTCATTTGTTCATATGTTAGGAAGAAAGTCTGAGACACTGATAAAAAGCAATTCAGTCTTTTTCTTTTTTTCTTTCTGTTTATGAGGTTTTGACTTGTGATTTCTGGTAGGAATCCTATCAAAACCCAACAATTCAAAGGGATTTGTTCTTGGGCACTTTTTGATTGCCACTTACTTGGAGTAAATAAGTGGAAACCTCTAGAAAATTTATTACCTTTCAATGCTGTTTGAGTCACACTACATTAAGAGATAAAAAGGAACGTTATGAGAAATATAAACTACAACGGCAAAGAAGAATTGTAGAACTTAGGAAAGAAGCAGCACTCTCCTTCAAAAATGTAAACGTAGGCAATATACTGTTTTGCTGTGGTTTTGATTTTATTTATATGTAGCTTTCAAATTATTTGATTTATTTCATAAAATAAGCGAAATATGAGGCCATTCTCTCTTATCTTAAATGAGCCAGTTCTGGATTATTTTCCTGCAGGAGGTTTTGTTTAACCCTGCCTGACATGCCTCCCTGTCCTACTGGTCATATGGATTGAGAGGTGGTCCCTGGGTCTTGTTGGGTCATTGCTGAGTGAGTGACTTGCTTTCCCATGCTTTGGGGCTCCTTGTTTCTACTAGATTGGCAGCTCTTTGAGGACCAGTGTGCTGTTTTCTGATTCTCACTAATCTGCTTAGCCCTTCTCTCCTTTCCATGCCCTCTGGAAAGGCTAGGGCATGACCACTTGGGTGGTCTTCACGGTAGCCTTGCCCGGTACTGCACATTCATCACGGCTTAACTACGCTTCCAGTCCTCTTTGCCTTTCAGCCCAATCTCTGCCAACGATGTTGAAGCATGTCCCTTTAGTTATAGGTAACAGTGCACGGCTGATTGGCAATTTTCTGAACCAAAGCCTCTGTATTACCAAATGTAGAAATAGGGCCTTTGTGAAATGTCAGGAGCAGCTGAGGGTTACGATACATGGTCCAGAGAAGCACTGTGGTCTACTTCACCACCACCCGTCAGGTAACGCTGCAAAGCAGTAGAGGGCAAGAATGGAAACAACCTGTACACATGCTGGGTCCTTGAAGAACTTAAAAAATCAACTGAAAAGTCATTTCCATAAGGTATATTCTAGATTTTGACACTGGTTTCTTTGACATACTTAGACAAGACATTCTGGTTTTGGAACTCTGAAACGGCAGAGAATATGCCAAAGGCAGTTCTGGGCCTCCTGCCTTGGCCCCATGAAGTTCGGGGAATTTTCCCACTGGCTTTGCACCTTTGTTAATGCCTGGGGCAGGTCTCCTGATCCCCAGTTGGTGGATGAGCTGGCCTATGCTTTTAACATAGTTTCTGTCCTCTGCAAAGCCACTTCCTCTGTTTTGTCAGGCAGTAAATTTTCTTCTGAACAACATTTCTCCTTTTCAAAATTTACACTAAGGTACAAATGTCCTATGAGATCTAAGTGTTTTGTTTCTATGGAATCTATAGTCTATTTAATAGCAGGCAAAATTAAAAGATTAGAGAGTGAGTTATTATTAAAATTATTGCTGAATTTCAGACATTAGGAACAGATAACTGAGATATAAAGGGCTTTCCAACTTCTAAATCAGCTTGTATTGACAGCCTTTCTTTCCCAAGGCCAACTAAGCCGCCAAACCTTTCTTTCGCTTTCCATTCCAGACACTTCTAGCTGTGTATTCCATGGAAAAGACAGGTCTACCATAGCTTATTTACAATCTTAGAGCCTGATGTTGTTCAGAACTCAATTTTCTAAAAAGGTAATATAATACATAAACCATATATATATTATAACATTACTAGCAGGGTCTGGAGCAATATCCAGTAATTGGAATAATATTTTTGCAGTGAAGATTATGCTTGTTCATGCTAAGTGGGATAAGCAGAGCTTATAAATAGCTTCAAGTCAATTTTGCCTCCAAATGAATTTGCATCAAACTTGCAGAAAATATAATAACAATAATTAGATTTCTGAGGTCTTTGGATTTTTAAATTATGGCTAAGAGACAAATTATCCACCCACTCCACCCCGTTTTTACTAGCTTCACAGAATCAGCCAATTCCTAATAGCAGCTGCACAGGCTTTCTTGTTTAGTGATGGGGCTCAGAGCTGTTACCTTGGCAAAGTCACCCAAGTGCCAGCTCCCTCATGCTGGTACTCTCCATGGCCTTTGTCCTCAGGGATGTACAGAGCTACAGACGGTACCAGGTGACAGTATAATGGGAGAAGATAATTTTTCTCCCACCCCACCTCTGTATATTATAAATCATAAAGCTGCCATTACATTTCAGAGGCAGCATTCCACCGCTGTATCCTCTCTCTCTGCCCTCAGAAAGGGCAGCTCTACCTGCAAACCTTGGACCACTACACGTCTCATTGCCTTTTGGGTAATCTTAGACTTGTCAAAAAGGTAAAAGTCAGAGTTGAGTTTTTGCTGATCGCCAAAATAACCCAGAATATAAAATACCAACTTTCCTTGTCTTTGTATTCTTACTACACAGTTCAAATGTATTTCTTGCAAAAGGGGAATGCTTATAGGTGTATCTCTTACAAATTAGCACATTTCTTTAAGAGTAATGAAAAAATATACCTGAGGAGTATGCTACTCACACAAGTCCCTCAGTGATTTCTCAAAATAGCTAATCTCAATTTAACATTTATATTCACTGCGGAGGAAAAAATATTAGATTGAGAATCTAGAGGCATGTCTTGTCTGACTTCTAGTCCCATTTCCACCAGTAACTGTCCATTTGTCCTGAGACATGCGTCTCTGATTCTTTATGCATAAAATAAGGACATGGAACAAAGGCCATCGCTAACATCTATGTTTATAACCTTCTTTAGGTGAGCTTCAGGAGGTCTACAAAACCATTGAATTGTTATGCAAAAGTGTGTGTGTGTGTGTGTGTGTGCACACATGCATGTATACGAACCTTGGGGTGAAAGCATCACAAGTTTCATGAAATTCTGAAAAGAACGCATCAAAGCTGTGCATGGCAGTGTGCACCTATGATCCCAGCTACTCAGGAGACTGAAGTGGGAGGATCACTTGAGCTCCAGAGTTCCTGACTGGCCTGGGCAACATAGCAAGACCTCTTCTCAAAAAAAAAAAAAAAATTTAAAAAGGATGCATTTATTTTGCTTTAACATTGTTATCACTTGATAAGTTTAAATTTTCATAGATCAGGTTTGCTTAAAATGAATTATACTTGCAAATTCATGACAACCTTAGATGGATAGATATTTGATTATTGAGTCAGTAGGGTTCCAACAAGAAGGGGGTGGCATACTCAGGGTAGTTTGAGGAACATTTAACAAGAAACTATTTACAAATATGTAGGTATACCAAAAGGAATCGAAAGGAATGAGGCGGCATCCTAGCACTAATCATGGGGAAGAGGGAGTTATCACCACTCTCAGGCCTGGAGAGGCAAGGCGAAGAGGCCATTGCTACAGTCCCAAGGAGAGAGGTATGACCTTGAAAGGAGCATTGACTTTTGGGCCAGGGTTGCAGCTATTCTTAAGCACCGCCTCAGAGACAGAGAGCTGGGGAAATAAATCCTCTATCCCTAATCTCCTTTCTCCCTGGAATTTCTCTCTAGTGCTCTGCAAGAGCCAAACTAAAATGGAAGACAAGGTCAAAAGAGTCTATCGATATAGGTCAGCCTCCCTGGCAGAGGAGAGTGGCTCTGGACAGGCACTGCAGTGCAGGGTGGACTGCATGAGAGCAGCAGGGGCGTGGAGACAGCACCAGTCTTCTCCCTTCCCTGTGACCTGCTCCTTCCATGTGGCTGTGTTTCTTCATCCGCCATCTAAGGGTAATGACACAAACCTCCCTTGGAGAGTTGTTTTCAGAAATGACCAATAAAAACGAAAATAAAACATTGTGCAGACATAAAGTGCCATATGGATGCTTAACATTTGTGGTTATAGGTTTTAAATTCCGTAGGAGAAATGCCAAGAGGAAGGTGGCATGTGCACTGCTCCGAGTGGCCCTGAGGCTTCAGCTGGGACTGAGCCAGCTGTGGAGAAGGACATGCTGGCAGTCATCTGGATGTTTCTGCAGGGAGAGAAGATCCGTCCTTTATGTTGTGCAGACAATGCATAATACAGCCATAGGATACTAGGACAACTGATTAATTCAATGACAATACCAACAAAAGAGGAATCAAATCAATTATTTATTTTTCCTAATTTAAACATTTCCCTTAGGTCGGGCGCGGTGACTCACGCCTGTAATCCTAGCTCTCTGGGAGGCCGAGGTGGGTGGATTGTTTGAGCTCAGGAGTTCGAGACCAGCCTGAGCAAGAGCGAGACCCTGTCTCTACTAAAATTAGAAAGAAATCAATTGGACAACTAAAAATATATAGAAAAAACTAGCTGGGCATGGTGGCGCATGCCTGTAGTCCCAGCTGCTTGGGAGGCTGAGGCAGGAGGATCGCTTGAGCCCAGGAGTCTGAGGTTGCTGTGAGCTAGGATGACGCCATGGCACTTTAGCCTGGGCAAGAGAGTGAGACTCTGTCTCAAAAAAGAAAAAAAACAAAAAACATTTCCCTTTATAACCAATTATATTGTTGTGATATTCCCCGTTGCCAACCCAAAATACAGATTTCTGGGCCATAGCACTGGAGATTCTGACTCTATCTGTGAGACATAGATCCTGGTAGTTCTCGAAGAAGCTCCCCAGGTGGTTTTCATGACTGGGTCGGTTTGGGGCACCTGATGCAGGCAGACCTGGGAGGCCTTACTGTGTCCATTCCTCTGCCATAAAAGGGAATGATCTGAAGAGAAGGAAAAAACAGTGAGAAGTTGCTATCCTTAATGAGGTGATTTGACCTCCTAATCCAAATTATTGGCCAAATCAGTGGACTCAGACTATGTATTACTTGAAGGTGCTAAAAGATTTCTGCTTGAAAATGCCCTTCACGTGAAAATTTTCGCAATTTTTTTTTTTTTGGAATTAGATCATTAAAGCATCTTATTCAAATGCGATCGTTATCTGTAAGCCAACGTAGCAGATTGGAAAGGGCATGGGACTGGTGGTCAGAAAGCCTGGTTCTAGGACTTACTATATTTCGTACCCTCTTATTATCTGTCTCTAAGGTTTCTGGAGCCTGAAGTTTCTTCTTTATAAAAGAGGAACATGAGATTAGTGGCTCTCTAGGCTTTTCACTTGGTGGTGGAACTCTTTTGTCAAATTAAAGCTTGCAGAAGATGACAATATGGTAAATAACTAAACGTTGGGTTGTTTTAATTCAAAGCAAGCAGAGAACTTGGAAAGAAATCTGTTTTATTTTTTCTCTTGCCCCTCAAAATTTCCATTGTGATGCATCTCCAGAATCTTTGGATTCTGCCACCCACAGTTAGAAAATCATTGCAAAAAATGAACTCTAGGCCAGGCACGGTGGCTCATGCCTATAATCCTAGCACTTTGGGAGGCTGCTGAGGTGGGGGGATCGCTTGAGCACAGGAGTTTGAGGATGCAATGAGCTATGATGATGCCGCTACACTCCAGCCCAGGCAATGGAGCGAGACCCTGTCTCAGGAAAAAAAAAAAAAAGTTCTAAACTCTGCTCATGTTTAAAAATTATGTTTTTCCATTTGGATACATATTAAACTATTAACAAAAATTATATTTGAGCAATCAAAGTATTAATATGTTTCTCAAAAAACTTAATCATCTAAAAATATTCAGAGAAACTAGGTCATGTAATAAAGATATTTTGGTGAAACATGGGAGGTGGAGAAGGAGGCATAGGCTTTGAGGAGAAAGACCTGAGCAAGCAGCTGGATTTTTTTTTGTCAGGGGAAGGAATTCTAAGGCTAAATGGGAGTAAATAATATTAATACATTAGGGTTTCTCTGCTTCCACCCTACTGACATTTTGGGCCAGATAAGTCTTTGTCGTGGGCACTGTTCTGTGCATTGCAGGACGTTTAGCAACATCTTTGGTCTCTACCCACTAGATGTCAGTAGCAACCTCTTCCCTAAATTGTGACAACAAAAATGACTCCAGACATCACCGGATGTCCCTGCCGGGAAAATACGCACAGATGAGAATCATTGGTCTACATAAAATAACTGAGATGCAGAAAGCTATGAGACTTGACTGAAGTTACGCAGCTGTTAAATTATGTCATTTGTTCCCAAACCCAGGGTCTTTCCTTGTGCAATGTAGTTTTTAATAGAATAATTACTCCTCTTCATATCTTGCTTAATGGTATATGTGATCCGGCCAACAATATCACCCAACCTTGCATGCCCCTTCCAGAAAACAAATTTTTGAGACTCTGTTTTTCTAAACAGAGAGTAACCTGTCTGCAGGGGCACATTTGTGGCAAGGATAGAGTCAAGCATGTGCATACCTAGTACTGCTTGCTTCAAGGAATATTTGGTATAGAATTGAGTCCAGGGTGTTTGGGAGATGCTGATCTTATCAGTTGATATATTTATAAAACACATTCTTTGGTCCATTATTAATTCATCTGTGTACAGGATACCTCCTGAGTACGTTTCCTTTCTAATACTTTGTTGAATCTTTAATAGCCGTTTAGAGAAATTAGCCATTACGTTCTAAACTTCATGATGATACTGAATTTATACCCAACTGATATCATGGTCTATAATTTTGAACCTTGATTGGTCTGGTATTGGAAAAGGAATTTATTGCTTTGAAGAGTTATAGGATCAATACACTCAGAATGATGTGTTGGTTGGGTAACCATGCCAACACAACTTACATACAAAGCTGGAGGGCAGAGTGGTTTTAAAATAATTGACAAAGAGATAATTAAGTCAAGTCGTGACAAGACATAAGATAAATGATGATACACTTGAAGCCCTCTGGTATTTCTTTAGCTGAAAAAAGTAAGGCTAGCGTAGTAAACATTAAATCTAATAAATGTTTCTCTAAACAAAGTGTCCCAGAGTATTTCCCTAAAAGGAGAATTTTTCTCTATTTTATGTTTTCCCTTTTACATTTGGACTTATTTCATCCAATTTCTTCCCAAGGACTGCAAGGAACTCTTTTGTTTTATGTTTAAGAGTTCAAAATGAGTAAACATCCAGGAAAGTAGTGGCAATCAGATTCAAACATAGTAAAACTGTGGTAATTGTTGAACTTTTCTTTGGTGGACCTTTCTCCTTGTCAGTACCTCTCTGCTTTCTGAATCTTTTTGCATTTAACATGGCCTATAATTAATATCAATCACTACTAGTGAAAAATCTCCAGAATGCTTTCTTCCATTGCACCCTACACCAGCTGTCCAAAGTGAGGTACTCCTATCACTGGGAGTATATGAAAACGCTCTTTGGGGTACCCCAGTGCAGATAAATATAAAGTTAATCAAGGTATAGCACTTCAATTCCCATGTGATCTCTTTCCTTAAATTTGATTTAAAATGTCAATTAATTATTCTTTTCCACATTCCTTTTCCTCTTCTATCTCACCCATCCAGAATCTTACAGAATGTTATTGTCCATTGCTCCAAGATGCTTTGAAAAATAAGACACCATACAAAGAGACTATTTGAAATACTGGTTTCTGGGAAATCTCCTTTACTCATGACACCGTAGTCCTGCTTCCACCCACATCATTAAGAAAAGGATTTCCAATTCTATTTTGTGGTTAAAAAGTATTTATGATATTTAAAACATAAACACATTATACAGTTGTACAAAAATAATTTCTTTATATGCTTATTCTATAAGGTTTTTCTATTTTTTAAGTTTACTATCTTTTTACTTTTAAACTTTTTTTGTTAAAAACTAAGACACAACACACACATGAGCTTAGGCCTACACAGGGTCAGGATCATCAATATCATTGTCTTCCATCTCCATATCTTATCCCACTGGAAGGTCTTCAGGGGCAATAACAGCCATGGGATTGTCATCTGCTATGACAATAATGCCTTCTTCTGGAAAATCTCCTAAAGGACCTGCCTGAGGCTATTTTATAATTAACTTTTTAATGTAAGTATAAGAAGTATATGCTAAGAGAATGATAAAAAGTATAGTAAATACACAAAGCAGTAATAATCATTTATTATCATTATCCATATTATATACTGCACATGATTGTGCTATGGATTTATGAGACTGAGAGTGCAGACATCACTACAGGTACGTGAGTAATGCGTTGCCCTATGACCTTAGGATGGCTGTGATGTCACTACGTGATAGGAATTTTTCAGTTCCATTATAATGCAATGGGACCAGTGTTGTATATGTGGTCTGTCATTGACCGAAACACAGTTATACAGCACATGACTGTGTATAAAATATGGAATAGAGGACTTATAAAAATAATCCAATAGACACTGAGCTACTTAGAGAAAGGCCACATCTTATAAATCTTTGTATTCCCAGTGCTTCACTCCGTATCATAGCAGGCAATAAATAAAATTATGTTCTATTTCCTAAATCAACATTTTCACTCCAAGGACCAGTTTTAATATATCAAATACATGTCTACCAATACATGAACTACCCAAATAATTGATGGAAGCCATCAGAATGATTCATATAATTGCTCCAGGGTCCATTTTCAATTTTACAATATAGACCACCCCTAAGTTCAAGATTACTGCAAAGATAACTTACGGCTTCTTTTTAAGTACTTGATGATGTATACAGTTAAACTGGCTTAAATACATTCTATTCATCCAAACTGGCAAATAATTCACAGGCAAGCGCAAGAAAATAGCAAGGTTTTAGCCTCCACCACTCTTCATGGCCCCATTTAAAATGAGGCTGTTTCCCAGAAAGACTGAAGCGATTATGTATATGTAGATTGAAGCCCTGTTTGCTTTAGTCCCTGCTTGTTCCTAGTAAAGAAAAATATTATCCACTCTGATCAAATTTAAACTTTGAGATGGTTGGGAGAGGGAAGAAAACATTGCAGAATGTTTGCATGCCACTGAAGAAAGAGGTCTTGTTTGGAATGCTAGCTGCTGCTTTTTTTGAAGATCTCTGTTTATCAAAACATATTTCCTTGGGTTCTGTCATAAATTATATAATGGTTTTTGTCCCAAGTTCAATCTGTAAACAGGATGCTCACAGCTGCCAAATCTGTTATGTCTTGCTTCTGGCTTGCAGTGTTTCATTTTATTTAAAAATAACATCAGCTCAGAGCTATCACTGGAACATAAACTTGATAAACTTGGTACACTGAAGTTCATAAACCTACGACCTGGACTTGCTAACTAGACATGCTGAGCTCTGAGTTCTACTCAGACCTCTCTTCCCCTCATGTATACTTTTTTCTTTCTCTCAAGTGGCTATATGGGCAGACTTGGCTCCTATAACTTAATGTTAGTCAATGACACCATAAAATCTAAGCATGATTTATTTTCTCCTTATTTACAAATAGACATATTGCCTCTGTACCTGCTTATGGTGTAAACGATAACGACAACCACAGCAAAAACTTGTGTATAAAGTTCTCTTTCATTGTTAGGGAGCCAAGAAGAGAGGTCTGAAGAATAAATGTCTTGGTCCTCAAGAAAACTGGGATCCAGGAAGAGCTTGGAAATCATTTCCAGAATCCAAGATGAACCAGTATCTTGAAAAGAATGGATCTGTGAGTTAGTTCTCAGATGATACCAAAAAAAGAGGTCTAGAAGTTAATAACAAACTCTCCTCAGTGGTATCATAAGGAAAGTGTGCTGCTGATCACCACCACTGTGTTAATTTTGCCAAATAGCCCTCAGATTTTAAGTTTCCAGAGAGAATCTACATCTCTGAACCTTGTACGTCCTAAACTACAAAAAGAGATGAGCTTGATCTAATGCAAGGACACTGCCAAGGCCTAGTCGAGAATCAGACTGCGAAGCTTTTTCAGATTTTATTTAAACTAGAAAATTATATATGTATGTGTGTGTGTGTGTATATATATATACACTCACACACACATAAAATTTACCAAATACCTACAAATACATGGCATTTCACCCCCGTTTGAGGGATTGTAAACAAATTTAAACTGTCCTGACCTCCCAGAGTTTAGATGCTGAAAATATGTATACACACATAAAACAGTAGCAGACATATATATATATATAAAATTAAAAAGATAAGAAAAGACAGTAGAATATGCTATTAAATTCTAGACCACATGAAACAAATTTCAAGAGAGAACATGTACTTCAGGGAAAAAAAACCAACCAGGGGACCATGATCATGGAAAATGTCACAGGTCTTGAGCAAAGTTCCCAAACCTAAAAGGTTTATAACTGGGCAAAATAAAGACAGGAGGACTTTCTGTTCAGGAAAAAAGATCCATGAAGCTGGCTCTTTTTTCAGTAATTTCCCAGCTTATTGTAATATATATGTGAGCTTGTTCAGTAATGAAACAAGATTGACCTTACCAGAGCATACTTGTAATATTTTTTATTGTTCCCTGAGTGGGAAATAATATAACTTTCCCTGAGTGGAGCACAGCAGGAGTTCAGGGGGATGCGAATTTTTGGACCCTAAAACCAAAGATAAAAGCAAGTTTAATGTTGAGTAGTCATTTGATAAACTGAATGTATTCCCAAAACAATGATAGCTAGCATTTATTGTTTACTATACACCTGTTAGTCTTCTAAGTGTTTTACATGTATTAATTCATTCAATTCCTCAATAAACCTGTGATGTAGATTCTATTTATTATCATTTTGCAGATTAGGGAACTGAGGTAAAGAGAATTTAAGTGACTTGTACGGCTCATGTAATATATATATGTGAGCTTGACAATATGCTTGCCTAAATCAAATGAATATATATCTGTTATAGTCTTCTATTGTTGTTACACATACATGTTCTAAAAAGCAATTTGTAATCCTTTGTGTAACAAAGTAAATGTTATGAAGAGGCAGTATATCCCAGTGGTTTAGGTAGAAAGGGCTATGAAACCACACTGCCTAAAATTAAATCCTGCCCCATTTCTCCCATTTAATTACCTGTATAACCTTGCACAAATTACTTTTGCTGTACTTCAGTTTGTTTTGTTAAATGATGTAATATAACCTGTCTGGTAGGGGTGTTAGAGATATACTTGTAAAGCATTTAAATAGACTTAGACAATTACCATCACCATCACTCCCACCAAAATATAACAATAAATTTTAGCAATTATTATTGCTAAAATATTATAAATAATTATAATTATAAATATTATAATAAAATAATTATTATTATCAGTTGTTACCAAAATTACATTAGGAATGGAATTTCCTTCTCTCAAGACATGATAAAATCTTTGATATAAAAATTGAGATCCCAAGATATAGCTGTGAATAGAACCAAAACAAAAATTGGTTAAGCTGTTCTACATTAAATTTTTCTTTTTTGTTTTCTGCTCCTAGTAAGAAATGAGTGACAATATGTGATGTTAATGATTTAATGAAATGAAGGATTCTAAGAAAATTTCCCACTGTGATTCAGGAAGACCCCAAATAAAACAGTACAGACTATCAGACCAATCCATAAGAGGTTTATTTGCATTCTGCATGACAGCTGCTCTGATTTCATTAATAAGTTAATGGGATTTTTTTTTATAAAAGGATAGGATTGTTTGAGCCAAATTAGAAGGGACTTGAGAGTTCTAGAACCAGTAGTATAATAATAGAAGACTAAATTATAATCTCCCCACAAAATTTTCGAAAAACCACAGCTGTGACTACATAGTAATGAGGGGAAGGAGAATGCTGAAAAATTAAATTCACATGTAAGAAGAAAAATGAATGTCCTAAAGTATCAGAAGTACCTCTAGAATCCATATAGTCAAAAAGGCAACGACTGTGTTGAAAAGAGAAGAGTGTTGTGAGGTTCTACCAGCAGAAGGTACAAATAACACCAACCACAGCTAACTCATAAGAGGAAAGGGCCCTGCCCCAAGTCAGAAAACTTTGAGAACAATTCTGAGATCTTGTAGAACAATGTACTGACTCCTGGGGAATCGAAAGGAATGGGACTGGAATTGTTGAACAGACTGAGCTGTCCTGAAAGACAGTACTTCTGGATACAAGGGAGGCATCGTGGAAAGAGGAGGTGCCCCTTGAAAGAATGGTAGTAAAGCGAAAAAAGAAAGAAATGGAAGATGAAATTCACAATAAAACAAGATAGTGTCTAAGAATCAGAAGAAGGCAGATGGAAATAAATTAACAAACGAGATAGCCATTTATTAAAGAAATTTTGTCTCATCATAGCAAAGAATGTGCTATTAAACTAAGACACCAAATAAGTCACCCCAAGTTCTTCCTTTAGAATAGAAGCTATTCCAATAAAAACTAATTATTAATTTAAATAAAAAGAATTTTAATAGTTGTACAGAATTTATATAAGAAGAAAACAATATGAAACTCAAAATTTTCAGCACACAAAAACACTAGTAAGAACAATAGCGACCAAAAAAATGGTCCCAAAAAAAGAAAAAAAGCTATAACCAAACAATGTAAATTGAATACAGTTATAAAAACCATAATGAAAATTTTTTTGGGCGGGGAGGAAATCATGCTATGTTACTCAGGCTGGATCTTGAACTCCTGGCCTCAAGCAATCCTGCCTCAGCCTCCCAAACTTTCAAATATCAGATAATCCCAATACAGCTGAACCTGTTCCACAACATATAAAAAAGGAAAAACTTTCATTTTTTAAAATGAAACAAATATAACATTGTTACCAAAGCTGATGAAAATTTCATGAAGACAGAAAATAACAGAATTAAAAATGTAAATGCAAAATTCTAAAGAAAAATTAGCAAACAGATTGAAATAACATTAAAAATAAATTAGTATAAATTTAGGGAGTATAAGTGCAGTTTTGATACATAGATATAGTGCATAACAGTGAAGTCTGGACTTTTAGTGTAACCATCATCCAAACAGTGTACGGTATATCCATTAAGTAATTACTCATCCCTCACCACCTTTGATTTATTTCAGAAATGAAAAGGAGTTTAAATATTACCATATTCATTCACATAATTGGACATTAACGGGCCAAAGTTAAGCGTCCATAAAATTTTGCTAGACATTTTCCAAATTCCCCTCTCAAGGAGTTGTATACTCTTTTACCAGCAATGCATGAGTCTTTTTTCACAGTTGCTCTGTATTATCAAACTTACACATTTTATTCTACATTTCTTTTATCATAAGTAAGGTTACAGATCTTTTAACATGTTTAAGGGCTTTTCTCTTTCTTTTCCCATGAATTATGTATTCATTTTTTTGGTCCACTTTTCATTAGTTTTTTCTTTTGGGGGATGTTTTTAATTTTTGGCTTTTAAGAGCTCTATTTTATATAGCAGAGCCTAACATTGTATCTATAATAGTTGCTGCAGTTACTATCCCCCAGTTTGTCATTTATCTTCTGATTTTGCTTAAAGTTTTGGTGCCTGAAGATCTACCACCAAAAATGTCCATTGACATATACCTCACACATTCTTTTTAAAAGTAAAAAACTGGAAACAAATCCAATGTTAGTCACTAGGAGACTGGCTGAATAAACTATGGGTTATTCACAAAATGGAGTTCTTGAAGTCATAAAAAAAGAATAAGAAAGATTCCTATGAACTAATTTTGAGTCATCTCTAGGACATATTTTTAAAGATAGAAAAGCAAGATTCAGTATAATACATATGGATAAATAAGGAGGGAGAAAAGCAAGAAATGTTTGATATATTTAAAACTTACATAAACTCAGAAGGAAACAAATCAGATAACTGAAAATAAACTAACTCAATAAAAATACATACATTTAAGAACATAATCACACAGAGAAAAGAAACATTTCACATTACTTTTAACTTTCCTTTGTTAGTGGGACATATTTTAAGGGGAAAAAATTGAATTGCAAAGAAATCTTAAACATCACCCATTAGTTTCATTGTTACTAGTTAAGTTTGTCTAGTGATTTTGAAAGTGTATTATGAATATTGTAGGATAGAAAAATAAACATGATAACGTTATTAGAAAACAAAATTTTTGGAAGAAAATATGTGGAAGAAAAGAGATTAGAAATTTTCATATAAATTTGTGAATTTTAAAATATATTTCTATGCCCACCAAAATGACTCAAGATGGAATTACTCCAGCAGCAATGGGTTTACCTGATTTTCCCACCAAGGAACCTATTTCTCCAAGGAACGAGGGCTTCTTGGAGTGAGTGAGTGTCAGTCAGGAGCACAGGAGCCTAGGATATCTCATTCCAGAGATAAGAAAAGCAAGTAAAAATAAAACAAGAAAGCCCTCAAAGCTCGAAGCATTTCCCATTAACCAATTTGAGATAATTTGAACATCAGAAAGAATAATGCCTGTGATTGTAAAACATTGAGCAAATTAAAATCTACACAATAGTGATAATGGAAATAAAAGAATAAAACTCATTTCCCACCCTTGGAGGTAAATGTTCCACCAAATCCTTACTCTGAAAATTGCTAATTAAATGGAATAAATTAATCATTTACTTAAGTTTTGGGAGAGGAATGACATTTTGGTGCAAATTGATTAAAAAAAAACTCTCCTTTTTTACATAAGAAAGACAGCTAATAAATGCAGAAGATATGATAAAATTGGAAAGTAACATTATGCAACCCTGAATGAAATAATTGGCTGAGGCAAGGATTGTTACAGAATAATTAACCCTGAAGGGGAGAAGTTGTTACCAGGCAGAATATTTACACGATACAAGTATTACTTCACAGGTTACTTATTGCAAAGGAGATACATACCTTTATGGCAGAGCTATCAAGAGGTTATACCTTAACCAAAGGATCAACTTTAAATTACTAAAAGTGGAATAACCTGTCATAATGTGTACTTGTTATGATACAATATGAAGCAAAGCATGGTGTCGTTCTTGAGTTAATCTTGTCAAAAATAACCTGAATCTAAATAAATCTTTTGACCTTACTTCCAATTTATAGGTAATACAGGGGTTCGTAGTCTACAAGAACACCTAGCATGAACTCTTCAAAGAGTCAATGTCATTTAAAAAATAAAAGTTAAGAGGGATAGTAGATATTATAAAGTGAAAGAAACTAAAATTAACCATAATAATCAAATGCAAAACGTAAACCCTATTTGGTAATTTGTTTTTTAAACAGAAAAGGCATAATTCTATGCAAAATCAGATATTCAAAGAGGTATAAAAGGAATTTGGGATTTAATTGGGAAATTTTAATATGGAATGGATATTGAATGAAATTAGGAAAAAATGTTTTCTTAGATGATAATGAAATTGTAGTTTAGTAGGAAAAAATAATCCTTTTAGGAGGTGAAGGCTCAAATGCTTAGGGATTAACTACCATGATGCCTAAAATGTACTTTCAAATAACTCATCAAAAAATATGTGGTGCATAATGTATGTATGATAAATATGGCAAAATGTAAACAAAGATGGAATCTAAGCACACTGGTGATCAGTGCTGTGCTATTCTTTCAACTTTTCTGAATGTCTGAACTTCACAATGAAAATGTGGAGGGAGAATGACTTTAGAGACGTACCAACCAGCTGAGATATGTGGCACTAAAATGCATATTGAATTGGGTAAAATATTGTTTATTCATTTATCAATCAGGAATGCTTGATAAATGAAAAAATCAGTCTACAATTTATTTTGTCAAGAATAAATTTCATGCTCTCTGTAGTCCAAAAGGATCATGATAACTCAGGCCACACAGTTTAGCGTGGTTGGTTTGAGCCATCCTGAGTTGCCACCTGGTTAAACGGAATATGTCCAGAGTGGTTTCTTCACATCAGGTGGCTGACTTTAATCAGTCTTAGTAGGGCATTTCATCCAAAGTGGCCGGCTGAAAAATGTCAGATACTGGCTTTCCGTGAGCACTGAAAGAGAATAATAAAAGAAAAATAATCCTTTAGGTATTATCAAAGGGGCTATAGTAGGTGAGTGCTTTTGTGATATTCTAGGAAGAGAACTAAATCATCCGTTGGCATTTCAGGAAATACTTATTTACCTAGCATCGTGTGAAATCTATTCTCAGTTACTAAGGAGTTAATGTTAATTGGGGAATCAAGATTAATATGCACAAATCACTTGAGAAAAATATAAAATCATATGCAATATACACATGTTACAGAAGTGGATGCTATAAAATGCACATGTGCTGTCTTGTTCCGTCAACTCTCATTGTATTTATCTTTCACAATACTAAAGACAACTCTGTTGCGCTATTTCCATATTATTTTCATCTCTACCATTAGGTTTTAAGTCTTGTAAAGGGATTCTGTTTATTTTTAAATCTCCCATCGTACCTGTTACAAAGCAGATGTTGAAACCAGGCATGGTGTTATGTGCCCGTGGTCCCGGCTACTCAGGAGGCTGAAACAGAAGGTCACTTGAGGCCAGGAGTTTGAGGCCAGAGCCACAGTACTCTGACTGCACCCGTGAATAGCCACTGCACTCCAGCCTGGGCAGCATAGCAAGATTTTGTCTCTTAAAAAAAAAAAAAGAAAGAAATACTTGTTGGGAGATGGCACAGGGCAGTAAAATTTCAGGCATTGCTTTATGAGAAATATGGAAAGTTTTTTGGTATGATATATACCACCTCTAAGTCTGAATAATCTGATTAATTTTCACAAATTTTATATAATTAAGAGAAAATTGTAAATTGTATAGACTGTTGACCCAAAATAAGTGACTGAAGCAAACATCTCAATCAGTGGGGGATATTAAGACAAGGTTGAAGGTACACCCGGGAAAAACAAACACAAACCACAGACAAAGATGCCAGGGGAATGTAAAAGAAAATAAAAATCTCAGAAACATCCCCCCAACTCCTCATGCAAAAGACAGGGTAAAGATCAACAAAAAACCTGTCAATTTACAATGTCCTCTCCTATGCAGTGTAGAAGGCAGTGAAATGATTTTTATTCTCAGTTTGAGTGCGAAGTAACTGACGCACAGACATGAAGTGATTTGCCTAAATCCACCCAGCTAGCAAAGGGGCAAGCCAAATGGTCTATAAGTCCCCCTTTTTTTCTTTTCCATAGTGCTTTTTTAAACTACTGAATTCTGTCAGACTAATTTGTACTTATAGATCCAGGCTAGGGCTCAACTCAGCTGGTGATGAAGGGAGAACTAACACTTCACAGTCATGAATTCTCTTTGCCTGATGTGCTTTCCAAGGTGAGATGTGCTGAGTGTATTTTTTCAGGCTGTTTGGTCATGGTAACCTATTTCCGGCTCTTTTATTTTAATGATGGTTGATAAATCACATTCTTTTCGTTTCACAGGAGCAAAGTGGGATTTTCCCCATGAGTTGATATGAATATAAAACACCTTAATGAGTTGATGGTCCTGGGAGGGCATCTCTGCCCTGGTTGCTTCTGAACCTCCAAGGAAGCCTCTTGCCCCAGTCAAGCTTTTTAGCTTCATCACTGTCTTTAAGGAACTGTTAAGGAAGCCTGAGGGCTCTTGAACTTCTGATGCTGGTGGGGAATGAGACGCTCTCTTGGCTAAATAGGTTCTTTCCACATTAGTTAGGCTGTATTTGTTTTTTAATATCAGCAGGCTGGGACATCCAGGGGGAATCCCTGTGTATAATTCAGCAGACAGGCTCTTTTTCTGCTTGTTGTTTTAGTTCTTTTGTTTTGTTTTCCATTTCAATTTATAGCTATTTGTGCATAAAACACTTGGTCTGTTTAGCTAATGTCTTAGAATGGAAGTTAAATGAATGTTTTCAATCTTTTCTTTTTGTAGCAGACCATGATTTTCCAAACGAAGAATTGTACAACAGGGGAAGGAAGGAGTTTATCTTTGTATCTGCTTCATTTAAGGGGATTGAGCACATTCACTTTATTCTGACATCTACCTATGACTCACCCTTGTGTGTGTGTGTGTGTGTGTCCATGTGTTCATGTGTTCTCTGGTTTACTTTCATAAACTAAGACACTTGATTCGTTTATGGTTTTCAGCTTTACAATGGGAGCTACTGAATCAAATAGAATTTCTTTTTTTAAAATTGAACAGATAAAATTTAAAGCTCATTAACTCTATCAGTATGTATACAATTATTTTTCACTTGTTCTTAGCAAAAGATATAACTTGTTTGTGTTCTACCAAGCAGTATAAAGAATAGAGTCCATACTGTGCTTTTATAAGGGAAGTAGTTGACGAGAACTACATGTTTGTGTGTGAAGGGAGAGCCAATTTTTGGAAAACAATTTTTTAAAATCACAGATTATATAAAGTGAAACAGAGATGACAAGAAGGAAGACATAGAGGAAGAATAGGAGAGAGAGAATGTTTTAAAATATAGTTTCTTAATAGAAAATTTAAGGCAGTGGCCAGGAGTGGTGGCTCAAGCCTGTAATCCCAGCGATCTGGGAGGCTGAGGTGAGAGGATCGCTTGAGCCCAGGAATTTGAGGTTGCAGTGAGCTCTGATGATGCCACTGCACTGTAGCCTGGGTGACAGAGCAAGACTCTGTCAAGAAAGTGAAGGAAGGGAGGAAGGGAAGGAGGAGATGGGAAGGAAGGAAGGAAAAAAAAGAAAGAAAATTTAAGGTATACTAAGGCCAACAGTCCAGGAAACGACTGCCATCAAAGAGAATTTTTTGCTCACAGTTTCCAAGAGGTGGGATGTGCCACACCACGGGGGCCATGCAGGGAAGCACTGGGATTGGTTGGGGAGTGGAGGCAGAGGGAAGAACTGTGGATGAGGGCCTTCATTGTGGTTTCCGTGGGAAAGAATGGGTGGAATAGGGTAAGCAGGTTTAGGAGTGGCTACTTTGAATTATTTCAGTGGGCTCTAGGGCATAGCGGCCCTTCGTGGTTGTCTGGTACCTGGCCCTGGGACAATTTGGGCAGGTGCGCAACTGCCAGGAGTGTAAGAGCCCAATAGAGGATGTAGTTGGAGTGTAGACTCTGGATTGGTTGGCTTGTATTTGAAAGAACGCTTTTCGGTGAGTTGTTCACTGTGGCTAGGAATCGGCTGTCCTCTGGAGGGGTGGTCCCTCCTGGGTCAGCAAGACCTCAGATGTCAAAGCATCAGAACGTAAAAAATTAGACATGGCTAATACCAGGAGGAAAGAAAGGAGGCCTAGAGGTAAATTGAGAAGAAAGACACACAAAATGCCCTCAAATCTATAAGGATGTTTTTCTTAGGAATGTAATATAGTACAAACCAACCAAGCAAGTTTTCCTTGACATATCCAAGAAGTTTTAAGCACTCCCTCTTCCAGCCCCCACAGAGTATTTTCTAAGTTTCAAACACTTACCACAGTGCTTTCAAGTTCTAATTATTTTCTGGGTATCTATTTTCTCCCCTGGACTAAGGGGTTCTATCATTTCCTCTGCATAGTAGCATCTAGCACATTCCACATCCTTATAAATGTTTATAGGAGGAAGAGAATTGAAGGCAAGACAAACGGAATGGCAGAAGGAAAGTGCTAAACTTCCAAAGACTGCTTGTGTAAGAATGGGACTTGATTATTGTAAATCTCCAGGGAAATACCAAATGACAGAATTATTTTGTAGGGAGGAGGCTAGTAACCTGAGTGTTGCCCATTGAAGTATATGATTTAAATCACTGATGCCATCCATCTTGAATACCTGGGTCCCTAGATTCTCATTATAATTGGACCACAGATTAATATCTACTTGTAGGTCGGCACCATGGCTCACACCTATAATCCCAGCACTTTGAGAGGCCAAAATGAGTGGATCACTTGAGGCCAGGAGTTCAAGACCAGCCTGGGCAACATAGTGAGATCGTGTCTCTACAGAAATGGAAAGAAAAAAAAAAAATTAGCCAGGGCACGGTGAGACGCATCTGTAGTCCCAGCTACTTGGGAGGTGAAGCCAGGAGCATCGCGTGAGCCCAAGAATTTGAACTGACAGTAAGCTACGATCATGCTGCTGCACTCCAGACTAGGGGTGACATAGTGAGACCCTGTCTCTAAAAAAAAAAAAAAAAAAAAGAAAAAAGAAAAAAAATCTACTTACAATTGTTGTAATTATTGGAATGTTAAGACATTGGAAAGTGAAGATAAAAACAAGTCGTTATGAGCAAAAGTGCTCACAATCATGTATGATATGTAGGAATAATGTTTACAAATGAAAAATGAAGATGAAAGCATAATTAAGTGTTGAGTTGCTATGTTATAAATAAAAAAAGAAAGATACAAATATGGGTACCAAATTAATCAAGATAGGTATCCATGCTTTTCACTGTTTAGGAGATAAGCCTGCCTGCTGTGATACACTGACCAGAAGAGAGAATTTATCAGCAAAGTGATTATAAGCTGCTGACTTAGTGTGGCCATAGCTGTGAACATTCGATAGGGTCTGACTACAGTTTGAAAGAAAGAGACGTATTGAGGGAAAACGCTCAATCTGAAATCGAGTAGTTTTAGAAGAGGTGGTCTCCCACTGTGGGAAGCTAAACATAGATGTTGACAGAGTAGGCATTGTCAAATTTGCCCACTAAATCCACTGAGTTCTTTTTATTTCAAGCTTTCTAGGATACCCAAAGGTCCCCGAAGGAGCCCTGGTAGGATCAGTAATAATTAGTAGAACAACCAAATGGGCCTTACTCTAAGGATGATGTGAAACCAATAAAAAGCTGTTCATGAAAACATTGGAAAATAGAACTCATATGCTTTCCCAGTCAGGTTTTGATTTATTGGTTCTTTTAGCTTCTGGTCTCTGTGGTATAGAATCAATAACTGATAATCTAAATCAGTGGTGACAAATAGGTTTAAACTTGCTTGTCAATGCTAAAGGACTGGTAGAAGCTGCATTAAATGATATTCTGTCCTGCATTAAATAAATATTCTGAGGCTACTTGCTCAGCTGAGCAGTGAAAAGTGCTGACATCAATTAGCGACGTCCACCTTGGACATTGTAGTTATAAACAGGCTTTTTGTGACAAGTATTTGTCATCCCATTTCCAAATATTTTCTCCTGTTTCTTGGGTAGTTTAATAATAATATTTTCAGGCAGAGGAATGTATTAAATAGTTTCTGATACAATTCTTATATCTCTGATAACAGTAAAATAAAATATATAAATTTTCTCCCAAATCTTTATACATTTCTAAATGATAGATGAAAATGATTTATGAGTCACATGAAAAGTACTTCAGGATCACTCCAGTACCACTTGAGACCTGAAAATCCACTTGATCATACAACCTATGTGATCACACTGTGTTACCCTTCCCCTCACCCCTCTGTCTTACTCCATGGACACAAAAATGTTCTAGTCAATTCTATACTAGTCTAAATTAGCCATTAAAAAAGGCAAAATTATTTGTCAACATGATCTATGTATGCTTTCCTGCCTAAAATGAGATTTCAAAATACATGTAGGTCTTTTTCTAAATCACTTGAGTTTCCATTCATTCCTACTTCCTTAGCTTTTATCCTTGAAGGTATCGAGTAAAGTATGAGCTCCTGAAGTCCATATATTAATAGTAGAACAAAGTAAACAATCAACCAACCAAGTAAACCCATATGTAGCCTAAACCAATCTAATATTACTTAATATCTGATTCCCTAATAGTTTAAGATGGCTAATTTGCAGCGGGTCACTGGCCCCCAATAATATTTTACTTGACTTAAATTTTACCATTTTCTTTTTGTAGTCATTAGAAACTAGTTTCCATGAAGCCTGTCCCTCAAAGTAGAGTATTTTGGGTACAGGACATATTTATAACTCTATGCATTTTTTCTTCTTTTATTATTGTTTTGCTATTGGCTCATATTTTTAAATATCAGATTGCCTGCCTGCCCCCTAGTCTTCCTTTGTTTATGTTACAGAGAAAGAAGTAATCAAAACTGCAAGTGGCAACGGGGAGGCAGTGGTGAAGCGAGGACAAGAAGGGGTAGACCATTAAGACATTAAATTTTTCATGGTGTTTATTGAAAATATCCAAAAATGAGTGACATTTAACACATTAAATGTAAGGATTGGATATCATTGACTCCTCTTTGTACCATTCCTCCGTAGGGAATCACTGTAGAGATTTTTCATGTGTGTTTCAGTAGTCAACTATGCTCTGCCTCCTGCATACACCTTCTACCTGGATATGCCATTCTAGCTCCCTTCATTGTCTTTGGACCATTTTGCCATTATTTATTAGCTGTAGGTAACTAATGGACACGCAAATGCTGTCCTGTTTGGTAGTGATTTTAGTTGATTTTTTTCCTCTCTGGAAATCCAGTTTTGTCCCCATTTGCAAGTCAACACGACATTCCTTTACTGCATATAAATTTGTGTTCTTTTCGTTTTCCCTTTGAACCATCTGCTTGGTTCTCTCATATCAAATGAGTAAAATAAAATCTTTAATGCATGTTAATTTTATATTTGTATGAGAGTCATGATTTTACTCTTTTCTGAAAACTATTTTTCAATACCACATTTAGAGAAATTAGCACCTTTTAGTTTTGTGTTACTTTCGGTCAAATACAAATGAGATCGATAATTATTCCAAACCTTAAGTCATTTTTGAAGGAGTTTCGAATTTTAAAATTTATTTCAAATGGACTATTACACCTTTCTTCTCTTTCTCCTCCTCCTCTTCTTCCTTTTCTCTTCTTTAATAACAGAATCAGTTAAGTTGAACAGATGTTTTCTTAATGTAGTGACAATGTTAGAATTTAAAAAAATGTTTTGTATAAAGTGAGAGCACTATAAATATTCAAAAAATGTTAAGTCTTTGCTAATTCACTACAGCAAATAAGGAATTCTTATATTGCAAAGTTAACCCTCATCTCAGTGCTAAACCACTGAATTATCTCCACTGGTGAATAGTCTGCCAGCTTTGCACCTTGGTTCTTCCAGACTTCCAGCACTTGCTCAACTCCCCTGGGAAAAAAATAAACAGAAGATTTCTCTGAAAGGGGAGAAAAACAATTCTGAGTTTAATTTTAAAATATTACTAGGGAAAAGACAAAATGGAATGCCTGTGCAGCAGCCGAGAATAGACAGAAAGGCGTTATTTAACTTAGCAAGAGTTCCATGACAAAAAAAGGGAACATGCTACCTATCTCTATCTTTTTCCCTATCACATTTCTTCCTAGAAAAGCTTAGCGTCATTTTTCCATTTGAATTGCACAGTTTTTTTTTTTTAAATTTTGCTAGTCACTCGTCTCCCTGTCCCTATACCTTATGTGTTAAGAATTCAGATTGTTCTGACTTTTCTCAAAGTTTTGTTTTTTATTTTTAAGTTAGTGTAGTTAACTTGTCATTTTAACACCGTATTTGCCCCCTGCCCACCGTGGGCCATAATAAAAGAAATATTAGGCTTGAACATTTTGATTCAATTGACCAATTCTTTTTTAAAGTTGCATGGAGACAGACATCTACTTTGAAATCTTATATTCATGATTTAATTTACCAAACATTTATTGAATGCAGGTTATAAACTGGGGCACGAGAACATACTGGTGAAAGCTGCAAGGTCCTTGGGAGGCACAAATCCCTAACCACAGTTCAACAAAGAGATTGGAGCCACACGAGGATTTTATTTTTCTTTTTCACTTCTAATTCTATCAAGATTTCTTGCGTTTATGACTCTGTTCCCACAAAGCAGTGTCTTGTTAAAACTAAAGAACCTTCTAATAAATGTGATTGTTGTAAGCTGAATACAAGTAATAAGAAAGCTCAAAGAAGTGATATTGGTGACAGAATAATGCTCTGGAAAAGGGAAAATCATGACTCGTACAGATATAAAAATATTTTTCTCTGATGACATGATAGTAATGATACAAGCAAACCAGGCGTATTTAACCTATTCAAAGAAAAAGTCAAAGAAGCACATATTTAGATGGAGTAAAGAATGTTGAGATGAATTGCAAATGGAGACAAATTCGGATTTTCCACAGGGTGGAGGAAGTCGATTAAAGCCACAAAATAGCCAGATAATTTACAAAATCATAGCTTCTTGAACTCATTGAAGAGCTGAGACAACCAGCTAGCCATAATTCTTAGGAAAAACGGATTCCTCCAAGGCTGAATTAGATATGGACACCTTCTCTCTTGTGGCAGCTGGAGGAAGGTAGAATCTCCACCCAAGTCGTAAGGAGAAATTCAGGTAAAAAGTTTATGGAATCGGTAAAGGCAGAGTTGAGTGAGAATGAAGGCAGAGTGCTGGGAGACCGACAGAAGGGCTTTGTTATGGGCAAGCCCTAAAGGATAGGCAGGGTCTCCTGGCTGGTTCCTTCTCCCTAAAGGATTAAAACCTACTCTGTTGCCACTCAGGACACAGGTAAAAACCCATTGTATCTGGAACAAGACTGAAAGGGAAAAACTCTACTCCTGGGGGAAGGGTTAGAAATTGTTTTGGCCCAGGGTGAATAGGATCCCTGAGAAAGCCCCTCCCTTGAGACTCAGGTACTCAGTGCCTACAAAGATGGGAGTGGATTTCAATTTCACTATGCTCAGTGAAAGGATACAGACTCAAAGGCTAAAAAATCTATGGGTGCAGAAAATAGATCAGTGGTCGCAAAGGGCTGAGGTTAGGGGAAGGATACACTACAAATGGGCATAATTATGAAATATTTTGCAGATGATGGATCTGTTCTATATATTGTGGTGGTGGTTATATGACGATGCATTTGTCAAAAATGACAGCCAAGTATACACGTTGTGTGTGAAGTTATACCTAAGTACACTTGCTTAATATGAATAAATTGATATAGGATCCTTGGTTTAAGGCGAGTGCCTGTAGTCCCAGCTACTCCGAAGTCTGAGGCAGGAGGATCGCTTGACCCCAGGAATTTGAGGTTGCAGTGAGCTATGATGGTGCGATGGCACTCTACTCAGGGCAAAAGAGTGAGACTCTGTCTCAAAAAAATAAATAAAATAAACCAAGTGAATATTTTGGAGCCTGGTAAATAAAGGAAAAGAACTAAGTTGTACTAAGTTATGAGTCATTCTGCTGAGTAGTTACATAGCAGATTCTATGAGTTCAGTAGAATATACAGTAGAAGCATTTCTCTGAATCTACCATGAGTACATATTTTATAGGTATATTCTATCTAATAATAGGGAATATACGCTTTATAGATGTATTCTGGCTAATAATTGAAGAAACGATGATTAAATAGAATATCACCATTTTGCAATGCCGAATAGGCTTAGAGAATCAATGCTGGTAAACTCACAGAATTAAAGACAACTCTATGGGCCCCTTGATGGAAGAATGAAATGTCAACTACGAAGTAAATTTTAAAAAATCAAATCAAAATATGACCAATCCTTTATACACAACTTTCAAGTCACAGGAAATATAGAGACCAGTGGAACATGTGAAACTCTACCAGGGAGCTACAACCAGCAAAACACATACTGTGGCAAACTCTGCAAGCTAAATAACCCAGTTCTTTAACTCATACATCATACATTATCGAGATAGAGGAGGGGACACAAAAAGAAAGAAGAGAGAGATTGGGAAAGAAAAAGTTCAAGAGACATTTTTGAAAGCAGATAAACTATGCTATTTAAGGATGTACGTTCTAATAATATGAGAAAAGTAAAGCACTAGACTTGTGGTTAAATTTCGCAAAATGATGTTAAAACCACAGCACAGAACTATCTGATAGGGAAATTGCTGCTGCCGCTGCTTCTTACTCAACCGTAGGTGAGATGAAATCATTTGTTCATTTGCCTGCAACTCAAGCTTGTAGCAACTATAAATCCTTCTAGCACCAAAGCCACTTCTGCAGCAGAAGCCTGGCTTTTTTCACTACCACCTACTTCTGAAAACCGCAAAGCAAAACCAAAAACCCAAGAAGAATGAATTCTGTACAGATTCTCCTTCCTCACAGTGAAGTCTCGTGTGGTGAGAAAAATAGTGGAGCATTATCCTTAGGAAATGTTATGCGAAAGAATTCTTCTCCTTTTTATTTTCAGAAAGGGAAAATGTTTTGCTTTGGTTATTTTCCTATTTATGTTTTCACTATTTTTATTTTAAAGTAAAGTATAGAAATGCACATGGAATACATTCATGGCTTTATGTTCTCCACCCATTTAATTAATATTAATATTTTATTATTTTATCTTCAAATATTTTATGTATAAAAGATGTAAAATGCAACAGTGAATATCTCCCTTGTTTCTTTCTTGAGTTCTGAAGTTCTGTCTCCCAGAGGCACCGTTTGAACAGACTTTGCATCTATTGCTCCAGTCCCTGTGTATGGCACATGAGCAAGAATTTTGCTAGAGGACTACAACTAGAAGGAATATTTTGGGGCCATAGAGAAGCATAGTGCCTACTTTTATAGATACAGCCAAATTTCTTATCAATGTGGGTGGATGTACCAGCATTTAAGGCTTCCTATTTTCCCATCTCCCTCCCTGCTTGATAATTTTAGACTTTTCAGTTTTTGCCAGTTTCATGATTGTTAAATAGAATTTCACTTTAAATTGTGTTTTCCCGATGTTCATTTCAACATGGGCTATATCAGTGAAAAATTAGATTTTTAATTTTTTTCTTAGGAACAAACCATACTTTACTCTACATTGATACACAGATGCTGAACTAGGCCATGGCACAGAAAGTATGTTCCTTTTGTTCACTTGCCAATGAGTAAAATATCTACTCTGATCACATGGTCAGTGAACACCAAAGCAGTTGTGAAGTCTTGACATGAGCTGATTCTCTGGATTTTTCTCTCCCAGAAATTGCGAATTTGAATATGACAAGCATGAGCCCTGAGAACACTGGACTTATAAGTTGATGTCAGGACTGAAGTTACATTTTTAGGTGGCTCTTTTGAGTGTTGTGCAAAAGTGTCCAGAGGATCAGGAAAACGAAGTACCACTTGGCCCCCAGGGCAGAGTCAGGATGGGGCAAGACAAGCTTCCTTCTAGCTTCAATTCCAGTTCCAGGTCAAAGCAAGACCAGCTATAACACATACCTGTAGCTCTGGAAAATCTCCCCTGAATCTCACCCTTTGTTTAAGATATGCTTAAATGGACAGTTACTTGGACCCAGCAAATCCCCCATAAGTTTATCTGTTTGGATATAGCAACCACTCTTCTCAGCAGAGACATTTACCCTTTATGGCAAATAAACGATCAAAAGTAAGGAACGGGCACTTTTAGCCTTCTGGGAAGTGTTAAACAAAGATGAAATCCGTGTGTGTTGCTTTAGGCAGAGTGGAAAATAAAGCAGATTTGGAAATAAAAGATCTGAGGTAGATTCTCAGTTGTACCACTCCCTAGCTGTTTGAATCCAGGCAAATAACTCTTTTGAATATAAATGACTTTATCTGTGAGAAAAAGATAATAATATCTATCTCTCAGGATTGTGGGAAAGACTTAATGAGATTAACTGAGATAATAGTTGCAAATGAACTTTACGAAACATGTGATCCTAACATAGAAATACTATAATCTGAAGAAAAACCAGAGTAAGAAGGTCAATAGTACAGCCAGATCTTCCTACGTATTTGTCTTCCATCTACTTTGGGCTGGAAACAAAAATCTTAGTTTCCCAGGGCACTTTAAATTCTGTAACAAAACATAAACTTTTTAATGAGGGTTCTTTCTCTGGTAAGCCAGGTAGGAACGAGAAAGGAAAGAAATTCTCAAGCGCATCAGCTGTGATTTTTGGCAGTTTCTCAAGCCTCTCCTTCTCCTCTGCTCTCCTTTGTCGCTGCTATTTCTTTTTCTTTCTCATCAATAACCCTGCCACCTCACACAGAGCAGTAAGAAACTCCTAAGGAAAGAGGAATTCTTAGCGGGTCTAGATAAAAAAGTGGTTTTGCCCTTGATTGCTGGGAAAACTGAATATATCAGTTCAATGGTACATTTGGTAGCAGACTGAGAATGGGGTTTAAAGTTGATTTTCAGGATTAATGAATGTTAAGACTAGTAATAAACTGGGATTTGACGAGCTTACGTGACCACCTGCACGTATAGAGAGGAGGGATGTATTCAGGAACTGTGTTAAGCTAGTAGTTATTAGATACCACATTCTAATTATTTTAATTATTTTCTTCTTTTTCATTATGGTAAAATATGCAAAACATAGACTTGCCATCTTAATCATTTCTAAATGGGCAGTTCAGTAGTAAGTGCACTCACATTGTTGTGCAATCCATCTCTAGAACTCTTTGCATCTTGCAAAACTGAAACTCTATACACATTAAACAACAGCCATTCTAATTACGTTGGAATTTGATTCTCTTGAATTGCTTGTTAGAGTACATATAGATCAGGAGCAATGTATCCTGTGCTCTGTGTTCATGTAAAATGTCTTTCTGAGACTGTAAACACAGAAGCTGTGGGCTAAGGTGCAGACCATACCACACACAACCAATCCTGAAAAGGCCACAGAAATGGATCAAGAAAGCCCAGTCACAGAGGTACAAATCCCTTAAGGGAGTGGACCCCAAGTTCCTGAGGAACATGTGCTTTGCCAAGAAGCACAAGAAGAAGGGCTAGAAGCAGATGCAGGCCAACAATGCCAAGGACGTGAGTGCATGTGCTGAGGCTATCAAGGCCCTTGTGAAGTCCAAGGAGGTGATGCCTAAGACCCCAAAGGGCATTGGCTGTGAGCTCAATCAAATTGTATACATCGTCCATCCCAAGCTTGAAAGCATGTTCATGCCTGCATTGCCAAGGGTCTCAGGCTCTGCCAGCCCAAGGCCAAGGCTCAATTAAACCAATGCCCAGACTGCAGCTGTGGCCTCCATCACCAGCTCCAGTTCTGGTTCCAGCTCAGGCTCCCAGCAGTGCCCAGGCCCCTGGGAAAGCTCCTAAGTGGCGTCCTATGTCTGCCAATGTGAGGACAGAAAGACTGGGGTGATTCCTGGCCTGCCCTCTTCATGTGGCCAGTGTCCTCCTGTGTTATTTGTACAAATAAACTCAAGGCAGGATCTGTCCAAACAAACAAACAAACAAATGAACAAATAAAAAACAACATAGAGAACACCACTGGTTCCAGAGTGTCTGTACGCATTGTGCCACAATGCACTTAATAATTAAAAGGACTCTCATGACAACAATTTGATGTCCAAATATCAAAAAATGACCTCAGATTTGGTCTAAGGGCTGAAATTGAACTGATTTAGTTCATTTTACTGGCTAACAAATTTGTTGCATAAAATGATGATCATGATGATGATGATGATGTTGATGCTGATGATAAGTAGGACTTTTCATGGAGTGATTGGTTTGGATATAAGCCACTTAAACTCTGCTAAGTTAATGAACGCTGGCCTCCCCTGCCTACTTTTTGAGTGGTAAATGTGGACTCTCAATTTCACCTGAAGATGCACACTATTGGTTTTTCTCTGCAGAAACTTTGGCTGACATTTCTCCAGGACATATGCTTACAGAGCAATAGAAATTTTCCAAGTTCATTTTCATGTTTACTTTAAGGAATTGTCAAAAAATGTCTCTTTCTTCTATTGCCTTTCTAACTTTAACACCCAACACAACTTGAGATTAAATCAATTTCATAAAACAGCAACCCATTGGGAAGAAAATTGACTAGAAGTGCGGATAGCAAAAGCTTTTTGTTGCTTTTTTTGGGGGTGGGGTCTAGAAAAGTAATTGAAATTAAAAAAAGTAAACATAATCGATCCTATAATATTTCTTATCCTTAATCAACTCATTAGATTTTGAAGTTGTAATAGAGGTAAACAAAGTGCTGTGTTACTTGCAAGACGTAAGGGGACAGGATATCAGATGTATGTATTATTTTCATGCTAGAGCCGCAGAACAGCTGGAGGCGTTTTAACAGATGCTGTTTCTACTAGCATGATGTGGATTATTATTCCTATTTTCATTTACTCATCCATTTGAGAGGAACAGGCAGAACTGTCGCAGTAGGGGGAATAGAAAAGAAGCAATAAAAATCAATGTTTCTCCCAAGATGACAAGAATTTATCTTGCCAAGTTTGAAATACTATTTAGATAGAGCAAAGAAAAGAGTATCTCAGTAACTGTTCAACCAAGACACTTCCTTGAGATTGTCATAAATTAATCAAGTTGTTTTATAGAAACCTTTACAGAAATTAGTTGACTGTATAATATTTAGAGATTTGGGAGCAACATTTAAACTAACGTTATGTTCAGTTAAATCGTATTAATCTCCTGAAAATAAGATAATATGGTGTCAATTTCACTGAAAAATACAGTTATGACTTAAAAAAACTTCTACTAAACATTTATTGAAAATAAATAATTAGATGGAGGTAAACATTTAAAATAAAGGAATCAAAGAAACTAGCTGTTGGTTTCAATTTCTATCATATATTAATTCATTTATTTTATATCTTTAAAAGTAATGGATTAAAATAAGATATTTGATAAACATATATGTAAAAGAGCAGTAGAAAATGCTTTACTATTTATGAAAGGCTGTAGTGAAATCATTTTGGTATCATTCATGCTTTATGACATTATTAACTCATGCAAAGATATTTAGAAATTAGTGTAATTCTATTAAACTATGGAAATAAGTGAAGACCAACCAAATGAGAACAAATAAAGGTCATTTATTCAGAGCTTGCTATAGCAAGGGAGTCAGCCACCATCACTTGTGTTTTGGCAGAGATTTATCAGCAGGCAGAGGAGTAGGAAAGTTCTGAAGTAGAAAAATAGGGAAGCTTTCAGGTATGCCCTGATTGAAGGCTGTTGGCATAGGGAAGCCATAGGCAGGCTGACATGAAGAAGAGCATTAAATGTGATTAGTTAGGGATGCATATTTGGCTTTCTCTTCTTGGCCCTACATTGGAAGCAGAGACAAAAATTAGGGAAGATGTCAGTTATTAACCAAGTCCTGGCCATTCAGGGCTGACTATTACAGGGACTATTGTTTGGCTTCCTGAACCATTGCTAGAGATAGAAATATAACTTCTTACAAGTCTGACTTTTAACAGGCTGGTTTCCTGGTCTGGTTATTGTAGATAATGGATTGGTTTCTGGGGCATGTTTCTGCAGGTTGTGACTCAGAGCTCTATTTTTAAAATAGGATTTGGTCATTTTTCATTTGTATATTCAGTCTCTCTAAATAAACCAGTGTGAAATTCATAAGAACACAATGCATAAGACATAAAGAGATGATTTCGTTTAGGCTGTTGCAATAGGGAGTATGTTCATTAGTGGGAAATGCATCGAAAAAGAGGGGGAAAACCTAGAGTTTTACAGAGGCAATTATGCAAGAGAGTCACAAGGAAGCATGGAACTGGGTCTTATTTGAGACACTGAGGAAGAATGGGGATTAGAATCTTGGAATATGCTATGAAAGGTGGTCTTTTTCTAGTAGAACCCAGAGCATAATGGAATGGGTGAATTTCTCAACCTTTGCTGCCATCCAAGAGTGCTGGGCTATTCGACATTGTCACCAGTAAATAGTGCTTTGCTTGAAAAAAGTCAAAAGCTCGTACATAATTATTTGCTTGGTCTAATACTCCCTCCTAATTTATCTGTCTTTATGATGGTTCCACCCTGAACAAATTCCACAATGTGTTTGTATAGCAACTCAGAGAAGAGCATAATTACTTCTGACAGGAGTTATGGGGAGTAGGCTTCAGAGATATATTCAGATCCGAACTGGACTTTGAAGGATGGCTAGAATGTCAATGAGCATTGCAGATAGATAAAATGGAAGACAACATGACCCAAAGCATGGAAATGAAAAAAACCTTAAAACTTTTTGGTAAATTGGCAACCTGTCATAGCCTTTTAAAGACTTTATAGAAGTAAATTTAGCCAAGTTAACCTGGAAAATAAAGGGAAAGACAGGTCCCAAAGGGTCTGACAAATGTAGACATGATTTAGTAGACAATGGGGAGCTAGGGAAGATTTTAAGGCAATGGAGTAATGGCCGAAGTGATTCTTTAGTAAGATAAGTCTCATGGCAATGGAAAGGGTATATTCTTAGAAAGAGATCAATGAGAAATTTAGAAATGTGAAAAATACTCTTTGACCTATGGAAGATAAAGGACTGGACTAGAGAAGGACTGTGGTTTTTGAGAGAAAAATGAGGATGGCTGTGATTTTTTTGCTTGTCCACTGTGTGCATTCCATTTTCTTCTAGTAATAGCACATCAAAATCCTTCTTTTCTTGGGTGCAGTGGCTCATTCCTGTAATCTTAGCACTCTGGGAGGCCAAGGCAGGAGGATCACTTGAGCTCAGGAGTTTGAGACCAGCCTGTGCAAAAGGGAGACCCCATCACTACAAAAAAATAGAAAAATTATCTGGGTGTGATGGCACACATCTGTAGTCCCAGCTACTTGGGATACTGAGATAGGAGGATTGCTGGAGCCCAGGAATTTGAAGTTGCAGTGAGCTAGGCTGACGTCATGGCACTCTAGCCACAGTGACAGAGTGACTCTATTTCCCTCCCCCCCAAAATTCTTATTTTGAGATGCCTGTGGGATGACCACATGGGATGTCCAGAAGACATTTATGCTGAACACTTAACTCATATTTTGGCCTCCATCTTTCTCTCCCTCCCACTTTGCTCCATCAAGCTATCCTACTTAGAATCCTGGCTATGTTGCTTGACTCCTTCTCTTTTCTCTTTCACAAATCCTACCCACAGTTAAATTTTATCCATTTTACTGAGTAAATAAGATTTGAATCTAACCTCTACTTTCTCTATCTCAACTGTTACTGTCTTAGTCCAACCCCCTCATCATCTCTTGAATGGACTTCTGAATATTCCTCTAAATCTCCACCTCCCTTCCTCTACCCATGAATCCATTGCTGATATTAATATCAAGGAGACCTTTATAGCAAATGCAGGTCTGGTCATATAATTTCTTTGGCTGTTCATTCTTTCTATTACACTTAAAGTCCAAACACCTTTACATGGATTACAAGATTTCACAAGGCCCAAATCTTTTCCCTCTCACCATCCTTGCATGCTTTTTCTTTCTCTGCTTCAGTGACTGACCTTCATTTAATTCCTTGTATTTACCTTTGTTGTTGTTGGGTTGCCGCCTTCAGTCTTTTAAATATGCTTTCCTGCCTTGTCACAATGTTCCTTTCCTCTGCAGATCTCCTTCCATCTACATCTCCTCAATAATTGCTATTTATTCTTTAGGTATTATCTCATGTTTTGTTTTCTCTATGGGAGCAAATGAGGCTGAAGTTTGTAGAAGAGGTCAGGGCTGGAAGTACATAGGAGATAGAACTCAAAATGGATGAAACTTCTCAGGGAGAGTGCATGAAGCAAAGAAGAAAATTGCTGAGGGCGGCTCCTTGGAAAGCATTGATGCTTCGTGGAAAGGCAGAACAGCAGGAATAGTCGAGGGTAGATAGACAACAGGTGCTAAGAAACGGGGTTGAAGATGAAACTAGTGATCAACAGAATTGTGTGCCTATCATTGAGGTCTGTTAGCATTAAGATTTAAAAAATGTTCTTTGGATTTGTCATTAAGAAATTGGTTTTTTATCCCCACTATTAGCACAATAGTGGGGATAAAAGTGAGGTGGCAGTGAATTAAAGAATGAGAGCATAGCAAAGAAGTAGAGATAGCAAAAATCATGCTCTTTTGAGAATTAAGGATGACAAAGACTGGGAAGAAAAGAAATATCGGCGTTGTGGTTTTATAAGGGTCAAGATGAAACAAGGGTTTGTATGTGTATTTTGAACTAAAGTTTATAGGGGCCAGGGAAAGAAAATTAGTATCTTACTCATGCTTCTCCTTAGAGGATGTAAAAGGCATGTAAAAAGTGACAGTATGAGACTAAAGTATGGCTAACCACAGATAGTGTCTATAATAATCTTTTATATCGGTTTTAGAAAGGGATTGTTATTCATATTAATAAATGGTCATTTGTGATATGATGGAAATTTCACTTACATTGTAATTGTTTTGAGGGTTTGGGCTTTTATTGGTCAAAAAAAATCCACATAAGAAACTTTGCATTTTCTTTCCAAAATGCTCTCAGCTTCTCCCTGCAATCTAGTCTAGGCTGGCAGGAAAGGGAGTCTGTGTATCAGACTAGCAATAAAAACGCAGCTCAAGCACAACTATTACTTTCAGTCTTCCCAGAGCAAGAACTTGGTCCAAAGATAGAATAGGTTGCCTCAGGGAGTAGAGAGTTCCACATCAGTGGGATTGTTCAAGCTTCTGAGAGTCATTCAGATTGATGATAGGCTTAGATGACTTTTAAAGGCCCTTCCATCCCCAATAGTCTATGAATTTCACATTTCCAAATGACTTTAGAGCTTAAATGCAGGGTACACGCCAAGTTAAGAGTAAATAGATGTGAGCTGTTAACAAAGTAAGCAGTGAAGTGGAATATTGTTTTTGCTGGCAAGATTTGTCAAGGATAATCTGCTTTAAGAGAACTGTGAGTTGATTCTATTAATGTTCATTGTTGCTCTTTTTAGACAGATTTCCATCTTGTGCTTACCTTCTGAGTTATATTTAAAAAAAATAAAAAGATAGAACTAGAATATAGCGATGTGATGTCTGGAACCTGAGTAGTAAATAGCGCTTTGTATTTATGGACCATTCCAAAGGAATTGGCTGGGTTCATCTTCCCCTGGTCTGCGTGTGGTTGGTTCACGCTGTCCTCTCTTCCCATCATTTCCCTGTTCCTTTGATCACATACGACCTATCAGATGAGGAAACTGAATTAGAGCAGGTGCGAATGGTCCAAGGTCGTGGAGGGAATCAAGGGAGAGAACTCAGCATATACATCAGGAGAAAACATCAATATCAGAACAATCAAAGGCAATTCATCAAGCTCCTGTGTTGATACTGGCGCTTGGCCTCAAGCTTAGCCTTTCTGCATACCCAGCACTCTAGGCAAGTTTTCTACTCTGTATAAATTAAATTACTGCTGATGCCCAATATTATTACTTGTAGAATAACTAAACAAGTATCATAAATTTTAAAAGTCAAGTTTGTATTAGAAGGCTCATTTCTCCTGCCAAAAATATGAATGTTGTCTTTACTGTGAATAGATTCCTTAATATTTTTTTTATTGTTGTAATTTTTTTTTATTTCAACATAATATGGGGGTACAGATGTTTAGGTTACGTGTGTTGCCCTTGCCCCCCCAGTCCAAGTTTCAAATATGTCCATCCTATTGCGTGGTACGCATTGCACTCTTTGTGCATGCATATACCCGTCCCCTACTCCCTCCTTCCCCCTCTCCCCTGCCCAACGTCCAATAAATGTTATTCTTATATGTACACTTATGTGTTGATCAGTTAATACCAATTTGATGGTGCACACATGTGGCGCTTCTTTTTCCATTCTTGGGATAGTTCACTTAGTAGAATGTGTTCCAGCTCTATCCAGGAGTATATAAGAGGTGCTATATCGCCATTGTTTCTTAAAGCTGAATAGTACTCCATGGTATACATATACCACATTTTATTAATCCACTCCTGTATTGATGGACACTTGGGTTGTTTTCACATCTTTGCAATTGTGAATTGTGCTACTATAAACATTCGGGTGCAGGTGTCTTTTTCATAGAGTATCTTTTGTTCTTTTGGGTAGATGGCCAGTAATGGAATTGCTGAGAGA
>CAUYSK010126183.1:0-23476 GCA_963575035.1 Avahi laniger | reverse complement strand
CTCTTGCTCAGGCTGGTCTCGAACTCCTGACCTTGAGCCATCCACCCGCCTCGGCCTCCCAGAGTGCTAGGATTACAGACGTGAGCCACCGTACCTGGCCTATATGTGTGTTTTATACATAAAAAGAGTAAGAACTTTTTACACACACCCCAAGAACCAATTTTTCCCTGGAGGCGATATCGACCGTGTTAAGAATCCACAACATGTAAACTTTAGCAAGGTAGAAATAAAATCCACTCATCCCTCTAAACCCAGTGTTGCAATGTGAATCCACCTTCTGCACCACGTGGAAGGAATGAAGAGGCTCACGGTGCTTGGATACATACCGTGCGTTCTCCCACCACATTTATTCCCAGAGTCAGTTTGTTGTGCGTCTCTACTCGAGGGGCTCCAGTCGCCTACATTTGCATGTTAATGTGCGCCATTTTTGTTTAAAGAAATCATGTTATGTTATGCATTAAATGCAGCATGAATGTTATTATCCTTACCTAAGTAAGGATACACACAGCCTCTCAAACAACCAGGAATCCAGCAGCACTGATCCCGCAGCGTCTACTAAGACTCTAACTGGGCTATCTTCAGAGCATGCTACAAATGCCTGTTATTGATATTACTAGCTTAATGCTGAAGTTTAATTCCTCCTTAATAAAAACACTGCAGCTTTTCACACTAATTAAAACAGTGATTACTGGTTGGTTACTTTTTGTCTATAAGCGTGTCACACTTTTCAATAGCAAAAGATGTCTCTGCATAGTTAGAAGATAACAGTGGCTTCAACAAATTAGGGATTTTTCTCACCAATGAAAGAAGTCCAGAGGTAGACAGGCCAAACTTAGAGGTACATGTATTAAAATACGTAATACACACACCACACACATCCACACACCACACAGACACACACCAAGCATGTACCCACCACACAAATTTGAGTTGCAAAAGGAAGCCATCTAAAATTATGAACCCACAAACCCACAAGTGGCAAAATATTGCAGGTGCCATCTTCCTTGCTCTTATCTATCCTGGCTCGCCCAACCTCAAGTCTGCAGTACACTCCAAAAGCTTCTTCTCCAAACCTGTTTAAATCTTTACCACCTCCCTGAGAAAAAAAGGAAGAAGGAAATTTCCCATCTTCTTAAAGAGAAAGATCTCCCCTCCTTGGATGCACCTCCCTCTCCCCAACTTGCAAAGCCCTATGGCTAAGTCAGTTTACAACTATAGACAAGACCACTAGTCACCTACTAACTTTCACTTCCTCCTTTCTTTACTAAAAGAACCCCAATTTTATTTCATCAGGCAATGTGACCAGCTATAGTATTTCCCAGCCTCTCTTACCACTGCAGTTAATCAATGCTATACAAGTAAAAGTTGTTGGGTAGAGTTTCCAGGAAATTTCTTAAAGGAGGCTGACCCAGCTAGGAGATACACCTTTTATTCCCTTCTCCCTTGCCTCCACTTTCTGCCTGGAAAAGCTAATATGATTGCAGGAACTGCAGCAGCCACATTGAGCCATGAGGTGCTTCCAATATGAAAGCCTACGTTTTAGTGGAGCAAAAAAAATATAAAGAGCCTGATCTTTGGTGACCATGAAGCCACCCTACCAGTTCTAAACTTCTACCTCTGGACTTCTGCTATGTATAAGAAAAATAAACATCTATCTTATTTAAACCACTTTTATTTTCATTTTCTTTTACATGCAGCCAAATCTTATCCTAACTTATGTAGCAATCCCTAGCTTCAAGATTTTATTCTGAATGTGAACAAAGTCACTAGCTCAGTGGTTCTCAAACTTTAGTGTGCATCTATAACCTGGAGGGCTTGTCAAAATACAGATTTCCGGATCCCATCTTCAAAATTCCTGATTTGGCTGTTCGCAGGTGAAACCTGAGAATATACATTTCTAACACATCCTAGGAATGCTGATGCTGGTACTCTGGGGACCACACTTTGAGAATCACTACATTAGCTCATCCCCAATTTATTTGGATAATTTTCCTCTTAGAGACTATAAAGAAAACAAGTCACTGGGAACTGAGTCATTCTTGTTTTTCTTTTTTGGAGCCAAAAATTCTTTTCCCAGACATACTGAACTGTACCTTTTGCCTGATTTTTCTCTCCTTGTTTTGGCAGCATGCCCCTCCGTGTCTGCCACTCTAAGAACCCTTGCTAAGTTGCTAACATGGACTTTTGGTCCCAGCAAAGATCCATGTAATTGATGTAAACCCACAATTTGTGAGCAACTTTATCTTGTACATTTTCTATTTTTCCTTGATCTTTAATGCCAGAGTTTTCACAGACAATAGCTCAAAATTGTGTTGTGCAAAAGGTTTTTTTGTTTATGGCTTTTGGTTTTGCTGTTTTATTTTGCCCTTAAAGATAGTGTACGTTTTTTTCTCTAACGTATTATTTGACTCATTATCTCTGTAGCAGGTCATTTCACCCCATAGCTGAACATGAATTTTTTTCTTCAGAGTTCTTTCTAGTCGGCCCACACATTTTCCTCTTCTAGAGGACCCAAAGCAATGGGAATGTCACTAGACAATTTCTTTTGCCATCCATCATCCATTCGGCTGTATTTTGGTGAAAACATCCTGGTTTCTACTTGAAAATTACCTTCCCCCACTCATCCTTAGAGGAACATGCGACCCAGCCATGACCAGGAAGATCTCATAATTTTGTTGTGTGCTGAACTATGTCATCCCAAAATTCATATGCTGAAGTCCTAACCCTAAAACCTCAGAATGTGACTATATTTGGAGATAAGGTCTTCAAGTAGGTAATTAATTTAAAATGAGGTCAATAATTAATGTCTTTATAAGAAGACCCCTAAACCAATAATTAGTATCTTTATAAGAAGAGGTTAAGACACAGACACACACAGAAGGAAGACCACATGAAAACACAAGGAGAAGACAGCTATCTATAAGCCAAGGGGAGAACTCTCAGAAGAAGCCAACCCTGCCAACACCTTGATCTTGGATTTCTAGCCTCCAGAATTGTGAGAAAATAAATTTCTCTTATTTAATGTGCTCAGTCTGTGGTTCTTTGTTATGGCAGCCCTAGCAAACTAATATACACCCCTAGCCCTGGTGTTGGCAAACTTTTTTATGTAAAGAGCCAGACAGGAAATATTTTAGAGTTTGTAGGTCACATGGTCTCTGTTACAACTACTCAACTCTGCTGTTGTAGTGCTAAAGCGGCCATAATCAACAATGATCAACAATTTATTTTTTTAAAATATTCAAACAAGTAGACTTGGCTACTTGCTTAAATCAAGTTTACTAGAAAACTGTCAATTGTTTGAACACAACCTAAAATAACGTATCATGCTGAATTTACTTGGCATCTTATGAAACAAGAGCTTTAAGAAAATAACAAGACCCTCAGGAAAATGCAAGAGAGAAGTCATTTATCCAGATTCTCTGAGAATGCTCAGAAACAAAGCAGCTTTAAAAGCACATCTGGTCAGTGAAAATGGGATTCAAGGCTGTCTAAATTTTTTCCTCCAAGTTATGAGATTTTAATTTAAATCAATAACAAAAGAATTCAGCATAGCCTCCCAGTACTGGTCAAATGGAAGCAAACACAAGTAGAGTTTAAAAAAATAAAAAATTGAAAATCAAGAATTTTTTTTCTTTTCAGACTAATATTTATGTCTATGTAGTAATTATTAACAAAATCAGATATAAACTTGCTTGGGTCAAACAGGTCTTGATGCTGGCATTAGTTCAAGCAGACGACGTTATGCTGCAGTAATAAGCAACACTAAAATCTCGGGAATTTTATGTAAGTTTATTTTTTGCCCCTGCAAAGGCCTCTTTGAGTTTGGCAGTTTTCTGGGGAAGCTGCTTCCGTGTGGTGTCTGCTTCCATCCATGGCACCTCCATTCCAACAAATGCTTCACTATGGAGGGGGAGAAAACCATCGTGGAGCATCACACACTTGCTCTTGAATGTTTCCACCCAGGAGGGACAGTTAACAGTTCTACTCCCAGCACATTGGCCAGAACTAGTCACATGGTTTTGTCAACTGCAGGGTGCTGGGAAATGTAGTCTTTCAGGTGGCCAGTAAGAGGGGGGTGATGGGGAATGGTGACTACCATGGTGGGATTTCCTCAGGAGGGAAGAAAGGGCAACATATTTCTTGCAAACCAGTGAGGAAAAAGCAGAGAGTGATAGGGGATGCAAACAAGTGAAGGAGAGGAGGCAGAATTCAGTTGCCACCCAGTTCCATCGTTCCTCAAAGTATACCATGCCAATGCATGCCCGCAACACTACCCACTGGCTTGTAGTGTAAGGGGAAAAATAAGGGACATGAAGTGGTCATCAGAACACTAAGTGGACAATATAGCTGGGCACAGTGCTGTGCACCTGTAGTCCCAGCTACTTGGGAGGCTGAGGCAGGAGGATCGCTTGAGCCCAAGAGGCTGCAGTGAGCTATGATCATTTCACTGCACGTCAGCCTGGGTGACAGTGACATCCTATCTCTAAAAATAAATAAATAAAAAGAAAGAAAAGAAAGCTAAATTGACGATATAGTCCTTTATCATTGTCAGACTGACAATAACAAATGACCTTCCTACATTTTTTGGTGCTAAAATGTCATTTCTTTTATAAAGTGATGATGATCATAGTTAGTAGTTGTTTATCTAATGTCCTAACTTGGCAAAATAAGAATTTGGCAGCCACCCTGCATCATTTTATCCATTTTTTTCAGAAGTTACTGTGTCAGTCTGTAATTCTTGGAGCCACCAACCTAGTTAATGGTTTTGCCTGGAGTTTGCTTTAATTGTATAAGAAAATTTACTTTTTTGAGCACCTGTGCTGTGATGTTTAACATGTTTCCTTATTTATGCCTCATAGCGACAAAGAGGAAAGTATTATTAGCCCACATGTACAGATAGGGCAACAGAGATGCAGAAGAAACTGCTCCTGGATATAATGTCGCAGTTGCTCCACTTTTCAGCGGCTTCCTGTATGGAACTCATGATCCAAAATGCACCTGCTGGTCTTCCCACCCCAGACTGTTCCTCCAGCCTCCAGCTCACAACCAGCACCTCACTGAGCCTTCCTCATTCCTCCTGAGGGTGCCACTTCCCACTCAGTTGCTCTAGCCATGAATCTAGGAGTCCTTTCCTCTCCCCTCCTCTCACATCCAATCCCTTAACAAATCTGTCTACTGTTCCTCCCAGATACATCCCAAATTCGTCCCCTTCTCACCCCTCCACAGCTTCACCTTCTCAAGTCTACCACCACCCTGTCAGCCAGATCATGCGTAAGCTTCCTGCCTCGTCTCCTTAGATCTATTCTTTCCCCATCTGACCCATTCTCCGCAAATAGAGCAACTTGCTTACAATTAAATCAGATCATGGAGCGCCCTGCATGAATTTCCACTGTGCTGAGAAGTCAGCCCAGACTCTAGGATGGCCTCGTAAGCTCCCGAGACCTGGATCTTACCTTCCTCTCCAACTTCACGTCTCCCTACATCTCCCCGGCATGCAGAACCTCCATCCGTGTCTAGAGCATGCCAAGCTTTTTAATTCTTGTTGCTGCACGTGGCTGGGACACTTTTCCTCCTGCTCCTCATAGGTCTGGCTTTTTCTCCAGATTTTACTTCTCATCTTAGCATGAACTCCCATCCACATTATTCTCATGTTAGCACACTCTCTTCTTAGCATGTATGACTATCTATAATAATCTCATATATCTATTTAGCTGAGATGGAAGAACAGCTTACCCTCCCCACCAAAACAACCAAAATAAGGGCAAAATATGTGAAACAGCAGTTTCAAGACACTATACTTCAGGCAACGAAGGATGGTGGTCTTGAGGTGGAAAGCAAACAAGGTGAGCCTTGTCTACGATTGCCCAACCTTACTCAGGCCACAGTGCAGGGACAGAGAACCCAGCAAACTCCCTGAGTGGAGGAGACAGCAGAGAATCAGGGGAGACCAAGACAGAAAATATTCCTATGGAAGAGAACAGTGCCCGGAGAGAAAAGCCTGAAGTGGTCCCCTGAGAAGACTGATCCACTTATGCGTACTAGGATTAGCTCCAGGCCAGTGGAGGAACCAAGCCAAAGGACTTGAGGGAGCAGTGCCTGGCATTCACACAGGGTGAGATTACAAAAGGCATGAGGAAACTTCTGGAGGGTATTGCATATATTCCTTAGCTTGGGTGATGGTTTCAAGGTGTATACGTGTGTCAAAACTTACCGAATTATATACTTCAAATAAGAGCAGTTTATCATACGTCCAATTTACCTCAATAAAACTGTTAAAAAATTATTCACTTTGTAAGTGAATCCGGTGGTAGTCAGCTGCAGAGCCCAATTTAAGAAAATTAACACAAGCCCAGCACATCGAAATCTCCACAAATTATATTTTAAAGATTTCATAAAGGTGACAATACTTGCAAATGTTCGATGGACTGCACTTTAGCAAGCATAGACTTTGGAGGAGGGAGAAAAACGAATAAATTGTCCATCACCAGCAAGGGTTGTGATAGAAACAAGATATAGAATGGTCCCATAATTAATAGACACAAGCACCCAAAAAATAATTAAGAAAGCCTGCCAATAGACAAGATGAGAATGATGGAAGTTGGCCACCAGAAGGTTTCACTTATCCACGGAAGAGTGGACAGAGCAAAAGCCTATTCCTTGGGGCAAAAGAAATAGAGGCTGACTGTCCAAATGCCTGCACACAATCACCTTGTTTCCAGATGACATGTGCATGCCCTTCTCTCGGGATAGCCAGCGGGTTCTGCAGCCAAGAAAATGTCATTGTGCAGAATCCAGCCACCTGGCAGTGCCGCAACCACCAGCACAAAAGTCCAAGGGCTTAACATTCTTCTTAAGTGAAGAATAATTGGGGTTTTGCCATTTAAATGTTTTTGCAGAACTGTTAACTCTGCTTATCTGCACTTTCAGCTGCAGTCAGAACAGATTGTAACACAGCACTCTCAGAACCTGAAAAATCTTAAGCCATAAAAGATTTTCAGAGCCCAACAGTTTATACATTCTTTTTAAGTACACATAAAATATTTACCCAATAAAAACGACCTTGTATTTAAGCCACACAGGAAGTCTGAACACATTTCATAAAAATAGATTTAATATTGATGACAGTGCCATGAAATTATAAATCAACTCAAAAAGGATAATTCCCAGCTTCTATACATTTGGAAACCTAAAATCACTCTTTTTATTTAATGGGCTATACAAGAAACCAAAGTAGCACCTTTGATTGTTTCTAAAATATTTAGAACCAAATGACAGTGACAGCACAAAATACCAGAGTTTGTGTGATGTAGCCAAAGGGGCATTTAGAGGAATGTTTATAACCATGTAAATTCATTTACTAGAATTATAGATTTTTTAATTGGGGAAAAATGAACTAAACATTCAACTGAAGAACTTAGAAAAAGAACAAAATAGAACCAAAGATCATTGAGAAAAAAATTAAAACAGACAATTAATTAAATAGAAAAAAATACTAAAATCAACCTGCAAAGCCACAAACTAGGTCTTTGAAAAGACAGACAAATCCCCAGCAAGTTTGATTCAGAAAAACAAAAAGAGAAGTCACAAATAAACAACATTAGCAATAAAAAAAAGACATAAAAATGGACATTGCAATGATTTAAAAACCAAAGGGAATTACAATGGATAACTCTATGTGCTATTAAATTCCAAATCCTAGATGAAATGCACAGTTTTCCAGATATATTCTCAAATGTGGCCTAAGACAAAACAGAAAATTTAGAAACCAATTACCTTAAAAAGAAATTTCAATAGTAGGCAAAGATCTGGCACAAGAAAGAGAAAGGAAGGAAGGATGAATGAAAGAAAGAAAGGAAAGAAAAAGGCTCCAGGCCCATGGAGTTTGACAAACAAATTCTCCCAAATCTTTAAATAATAAATTCCCTCTTCAATATGAAGAAATGAAAAGCTACCTGACTCATCTTATAAAATTATTTATAGTCTTGACATCAAATTCAAATAAATATAGCATATGCAAGAAAACACAAATCCTACCTCACTTAGGAAAACAAATATAAAAATCATTCATAAAATATTAGCAAGTCAAAAGTAGCAGTGTACTAAAAGGATAGTAAATGAATAATTGGAGAGTATCTGAGAAGGCAGAACAATTTTGGAAAAAGCCCTGGACTAGGAGTTTGAGTTCTGGCTCACTGAGTAAATGTTATCACTTTACATTACCCTCAGTTATAGGCCTCTGTTCCCCATGTTACAGTTACATAGAGCCACCATCCATTGAGCACTTACTCTTTGTCAGGAACTGCACTAAATGCCTTACATGGATTATGTCAATTAAATTCCATGATTGACCATAAAAATACTGAATAGCCAAGGCAATCATGAGCAAGAAGAACAAAGGTGGAGGTATAACCACTTTATTTCAAACTATACTACAAAGCTATAGTAATTAAAACAGCATAGCACTGGCCAAAAAAAAAAATAGACATGTTGACCAATGGGACAGAATAGAGAACCCACGTATGTATGGTTAATTAATTTCTGACAAAGTTGCCAAAAATACACAGTGGGAAACTAAGGTCAACAAGCAATTTGGGCCACAGCACCAAAGCCCAACATCCTTCCCCTCTGAGGAACCTCCTTTGTCCAGGATATAGAACCTCTGAAAAGAGTCCTCTAAAGGTGTATAATAGGGAAAAGAGTTCTTATATTTTGCTGCAAAACAAATTACTCCAAAACTTAGCATCTTAAAACCACAGACATTTACTAACTCACTATTTGGGGAATATAGGAGTGGCTCAGCTGGGTGACTCTAGCTCGGGATCTCTCACGAGGCTGCAGCCAAGACGTCATCCAAGGCTGCAACATCCGAAGGCTTGACCCAGGCTGTAGAATCGGCTTTCTGGATACCTCGCTCACACAGCTATTGACAAAAGACCTCCGTCCCCTGCTGGCTTTGGGCAGGAGGGCTTAGTTCCAGAAAACATGGATGCTCAGGTATTCTCTAGTTGTGGCAGCTGGGATCCCCCAGAGTAAATGATCCAATAAAGAGCAAGAAGGAAGCCACGCCATGGCACCTTTTATGACCTGGTTTGGAAGTCACACACCATCACTTCCTCTTCCTTCTATTGTTAAAAGTAAGTCCCTAAATTCAGACTACGCTCAAAGGGGAGGAATTAAGCTCCACCTGCTGAAAGGGGTGTCGATGAATTTGTGAACATGTGTTGACCCGCCATATCTCGGGACCCTTTTACTGTTCTGTGCATCCCTTGCTCAGCTTTGCTTGCTTTTGCTCCCTAAAGTCTGCCCCTGCAAGTGCTCCAGGGGAGCCGCTACACTTGCATTTGCAGAGAACAAGATGTCGCTGGGATTTTACTCCTCACCCCAGGCCCTTAGACAATAACTGATGGTGCAGGTGTGTGAAAGCCCAGCTCCCTTGACTCAGGGCAGGATAGCTCCGAGGGGGTGACTTCAACCACTTGTACCTCTGAAGCATCTGCCTGGGCTTTGCCTGAAATCTCACCATGCTTGGCTTCTTCCCCTTTCTTGTCCTGCTTCTCCCACTTTCTTAGTTTCTCCTGGGATCCCTCCCTTCCTATACCACTTGCACAGGACAGCGATTGCCCTATATCTACTCAGCTAAGCTAGAACTACATTCCTCAGAATTCCCTTCCCCTTACGGCTCTAGATGAGGTTTGGCCACAGGAGAGTTTAGCATCAGATGCAGAGGGCGAAAGTGAAGCAGCACCCACACTTATGCTGAGAAGGTTGGGTTAGAGGCAGGCAGTGTTGCAGCTCACCTACATGGTCATTGGTTCCCAGGCCCACCTGGTTGGCCAGGGGTGACAGCCAGGCCCACAGCTCCTCCAGCTCCCGCTGACCCTCCCCTTCGACCTCTCCCCCTTCAGCATCTCTGCTTCCTTGCGTGCAGTGGAGTGTTTCACCCCACGATGATAGGCATCAGCATCCCTTGCAGGACAGCCCCATATCATCTAAGTTGGAGGCATGCAGATGGTTAGAAACCAATGTAGGCTCCAGCCCATTCCCTAGATTCCAGTTTTTCCTCCTCTCCCCCATTCTACATCCATCTTTCCTTCCTGTCTGCCTACCCTGCTGACTTCAAGTCCAACACCAGACACAGAAGCAATGACCATGATCTGTTCAACCATCTCCCAAGACTGTGTTTGGTCACAACCCTCTAATAAATCCCTTATTCCATATTACTCCCTTGTGGATCTGCTTCTGTGATTGAACCCTGGCTGTTACACAGGAATCCCTATGGGTCTGCTTCTGGGGTATCTGACCTAAGACACGTTGCTTAAAAAATGGTAGGCTTCATGACTTACCAAAGCCACACAGCTCGTCAAGGCAATGCTGGCCCTCAGTCCAGTCTACATTACCAAGGCCATATTCTGTCCCCCAGAGCACGCCACCACTCTAGACACTGAGCTATGCTAAAGCAATGAATTAAGAGGAACTTCTGGGTCACATTCACCCAGTGCATATTGGCAGAATTCCTCCAGGTGTGTAAAACTGATGTTTAGTACTTAAATTCGTTAAATTCAGCATGCCCAGCCTGCATGGCAGCAACACGAGGTAGCTACCGGTGCAGAGAAGCACGCAGCAGGAAACCTCGGGGCAGAAAGTGACTAATTCTCAGCACAGGTGCTCTTGTCAAATACTGATAGCTGGTCTGAAGTTTAAATAGAGTCTCTCTGGCTCTTCCTACACCAGCAGGTGTTTCTCACTCCTGGCGCCTGAAATGTGTATGCCTTCTAAGACTGTAAAAATAGGCACCTCTCATATTTCTCTATAGGAACATTTAGAAATAAACAGCATTTGGAAAGCTGGATACATCTCATATGAAGATGTTCCACTTTCACAAGAGTCTTGCTAAGTCTAATATATGATCATAGATTTTTGTATATTCATAGATTTCTGGTGCTGATATACTTAAAATTCACTATTCCTGAGAAAGGCAGGAAGAGGCAGGACAGCTGTGAATAAGTATTGCCTTTTTTTTTGAGAGAGATCTTCACTAAACAAATTTGTAAATATCTAAATTGCTTTATGTTCTTAAAGCCCTAAATGGATCAGGATGGAAATATCAAACTTTATATAGAATATTAGAAAAACCTCAAATAAAATTTAATTTTTCTAATTTGATAAAGCATTACTACCACATTGAGGTCATTTTATACCAAATATTTCCCATCTATATAAATTTCTAATAATCCCTCTGACACCTAGACTGTCTTCTCAATAGATCAAAATAAGTTCTAGAGATAATAAGTTATTTTAAAATTGTTTTTATTGTGGAACTTCAGAAAATACACAGAACATACTTTCCTTTCAGTGCTATATAATTTGGGACCTATAATCCATTGTCATAAAATATCACAGATCTTATTATTTATAAGCGATATTTTGGTGGAATAGCTAATTAAATGATGCAAAGATTTGCTTCCTTAAAATTATGATTCACATTTGAGGCCCATAAAAAAGTACTGAAATAAAAGGAAAGAGAACATTGCCTTGAAGAGTCAGAAAAAAGCATAACTTTAAAATGGTTTTCTAAAAGAAATGAACAAAACTTAAAAAATACTTGTTGGTAAATAGCAAGTACAGTCATCCCTCAGGATTCATGGGGGAATTTTGGTGTCTGGGGAAGGTCCCTTATGTAAAATGGTGTGGTCTTTACATGCAACCTACACACATCCTCCCATAAACAGTAAATCACCTCTGGAGTGCTTATAATGCCTAATAGAAAGTAAATGCTACATAAATAGTTGTTATATTGTTTTGACTTTTTTATTTTTATTTTTCATTGTTGTGTTGTTCTTTTTATTATTTTTTTTCTGAGTATTTTTAAATCCATAGATGCAGAACCCACAGATATGGAGGGCCACCTATAAATTTGTATTTATCTATAGATATAGCTATAGATTAGATATAGATATAGATATAGATATAGATATAGAGAATCTACATGTATCTAAATCTAGACAGATATAAAATCAAGAAGCCTCTATAAAACAAAGGTAGAGAGCCATAGAGATGAAAGTAGAAATGAAAAAAAGCCAAATTAAATGAGAAAAGAATTCAAGTAAATCTAAATTCTAATAAAAGAATTAAAATCCACATTGAAGAGAGTTTAAAGCAGAAAGGACATCATAGAAAACTATAAGAGATATCAAGAACAAACTTTGAAAATTCTCAAGAATACAGAGGAGAGGGGAGAAAAAGCAATGAAAATCAATTTCTCTAAAAAAAGATAGAAGTACAAAAGCAGTGGTCATAAAAGATATCAGATATAAAATCAAACACGTTTATTGTGACAATAAATATAAATGGGTTAAATTTTCCTGTCAAATGGTGAGGGATTTCAAATGAAGTTTTTAAAAATAAAACTATGTAATGCTTAAAATATATATACTAAAAAGGAATATTAAAATAAAATAATAGAGGAAGATACATCAGGCAAATGCAAACAAGAAATGAAGCATGCTTGAGAGATAAAGTAGGTAAGCTTTTAGCATGTATGTACATATATATGAACAGGGTGTGCTGAAGGCATCTTGCCCTGGCTCACAAGAGCTGATTATATACATCTCTTTCCAACTCTACATTTGTTGATGTCACATTGGCAGCTTTAAATCACCCATAATGGTATTTACAACACAGTAACCTGCAAATGTTACAGATTGGAAGAGGTTTTTGATTTGTTTTGTTTTGTCATTTGCTTGTTTTGTTTTGTTTTTGTTTTTGAGAGCTGGTTTACCAGTACACCACTGTATATACTTTCTTTCCCTCTATTCTTCAACATTTCGCAGTTTTATGGGTATAATCTGTCTTTTTAGATCCTGCTTGTTATCATTAAAGTCCTTTTATTTATGGCGAAGGTTAATTTTATGTGTCAAAGTGACTGGGGCTAGGGGATATTCATAAATTTGGTCAAATATTATTCTGGGTGTTTCTGTAAGGGTCTTTTTGGGCAAGATTAACATTTAATTGGTAGCATTAAGCATATTGCCCACCATAATGTGGGCAGGCCTCATCCAATCAGTTGACAGCCTGAGTAGAAGAAAAAGACTAACTCTGCCCTGAGTAAGAGAGAAAGCAGACTGCCTTTGGGCTTCATCTGCACCAGCAGTTCTAGTCTGCTGGCCCATGCTATAGATTTGGACTTGCCAATCTTTATAATCTTGTGAGCCTATTCCTTATAATAAATCTTGTTCTGTATCTACAAACACATCCTATTAACTCTGTTTCTCTGGAAAACCCTAATGCATTTATATGGTATATGTTTCTCCTTAAAGATTTTTAAAATATTTTCATTGTTTTATAGCTATATTAGCAATAATAATTTAGATTTAATGGAAGCATTACTAATTGAATTACTTACTACCAGTTATTTTATACCATGCTTTTCATGGTATAAAATAATTTTTTAATTTGATTCATTTCTTAGCTGTGTGAAATATGATGGTAAGTAATTTTAGTCAGGAAAAGTATGTTAAAGGTATACATCTGGAGCATATCTGAGAATATCTTTCTGTTGCGTTCCCACTTAAACAGCAGAGGAGCTGAGTATCAAAATTTTAATATAATATCTTTCCCTTTCCAAGATCCGTACAAATTGTTCCTTTGTCTTTAATCATTTGGCATTTCAGATAAGAAAAATCTTGCCCTTAGTTTTTTTTCCTTATTAAGTAGTCTTTTATCCTGTTGGTATGCTCGTAATATTTTTTATTTATCCTTAAGATTCAAGCATTTCATCAGAATAGCCTGTCTCATTGATTTGAAGATGAAATATTTTTCACATCTTTATCCACTCTGAAATCATGATACACCTTACAGTCACTGTCTGCCGTACGGTAATGTCTTCATTCTGCAAATCCCTGCCGTTGACATTTCTGAAGAGACCAAGCATAAAAGCTTCCCAGACTTCATGCTGTATGGATTGTACTCCTTGTTAGTCTGTTTTCATTAGTCTATTTTTGCCCGTACTCGGTAAACCACAAATTTAGCACCTAAGTCCTTATTCAGCTAAAAAAAATCTATCTTCTAATATTTACTTGAATTATTCCTTCTCAATATATTACTTGTATCCTCTACTCTTGTATCCTCTTACTCTTTTCCCTCTGTTCTTCATTTTTTTTCTTTTCTTAAGTCGCTGTTCACATCTTTATCCTCTTCTCTGAGTTTTGGGAGAAACTCTTGATCATGTCTCCGACTTCACTTCATTCCACTTACTGCAATAGACAACCTACAAACAGACTGCAGTCGTGACCACTGCAGATTTAATCCACCAGTCATGCATTTTCTCTGCATTACAATTCTTCCCAATCTCCACCTCTTTCCTCTTTATGACCACCAGCAAATGTATTGCTTCCAAATGCAACGCCCTAAAGAATTGTGTGAAAATATAATTTAGAAATATTGTAAACTTTAGCTATTCTCCCATGTCTTGTACTTCCTCTAGTTTGCAAGGCGGTATTTGTTCTGTTTGCTGAGTCTGATCCCACTCTTGAATTCTGGGACTCTTTCACATGTCAGTGAGTTTTTCTTACGCACTTGCTCATCTGTGGTGAAGAGCAGCTATGTCGCTGTGTCTGGAGACTGTGGAGTGTCTGTCAAATTCAGAGTTTGAGTCAAAGCATGATTCACTCCCTCCTCATTCAACTTTAGGCTATTTTTCCCCACTTCTTTCTTTGTCCTCACCCTTCAAGGGAAACTACTCCCAGACAATTACAGTCCCCAGTCTTGCTCTGTTAGAGCAAACCAGTTCATCTGCTGCTTTGTTCTCCACTCTGCCCCTAACATTTGACCCACTTCCTCCTGGTAACCAGAGGGTTCATCTCTCACCTCCTACAAGCCACCTCTCCAGAGTCTAGTCGACATGTGTGACTTGATTTATGTGTTTCTTTTTGAAGAATTCCACATGAATAAACAGCCATTCCCTAGACCCCCATCAGTCATCATTCCTACCGAGACAAGTACACCCCAGAGGGACATTTTTGTTTTTCCTCAAATGATGTGAGATAATTAAGATGCTATTAACTAGTCTTGAATCATTTTGGGGCCTTTTAAATTCTTTATATGATGAGATTAGAGACTCACACTAATAGATGGGAAGGTAATTTATTTTTCTCATCAAAATAAACAAGCAATTTTTCACATCCCCCAAAGACGGTAAACACTATTTATATTTATGGAGTTATATTTGGGAGTAGCACATGAGGAGATGAAAAAGTCTGCATGATTTATTGCGGATCCCATTAAAGTGGAAATCTGTATTTATGCAATTCGATTAGAACAAAAATAACAAGGCATACTGATTGTTAGATGCACACAAAGCAAGGTTAAGTTTTTATAGCTATGTTTACACATACTCTGTGTGCTATACATGGGCAAAGCACAAACTTACACACACACACACGTATACACATACACACATTTTTGATCTAAAAATGCATCTATATTTAAGCTGAATTGAATCCTATACATTTTTCAGTTCTTTCCTTTGGATTTATTGCCAACTCAAAATAAATTCCCCTAAAAAATTAATATTCTATTTCCATTTATTTCATTTCAATCTTTTTTCTTTGGAACCATAGTAATTTTGCTGGGGAAAGAAATGAGGAAAAGTTTTATTCAAATATATCTTCATTTAATTTTAGTAATATATTTTAATATGCAACCTGATGTAGTGAATTAAATGCATGGTGAATAAAAAGATTAGAGTAGGAATATGTATTTTCTCAGAGTGTCAACAATTTAATATGAAGTACAGTTGTTTGAAGCTGCAACTCATACTAACAAATTTACCTATGTACTGTCTTTTGATATATATGGTTACCAAATTGCTCTGCTGCTCCAGGAATCCACTTAATTCAAAAATATCTTTCTTTTAATATTCCCCGATCTCTGACTATGCATCAGGTAAACTTGGTTAATTCTCAAAAAAATTCCCAGGAAGTGTACTCACTGTGTACTCATTTTATAGGCTCAAGAAACTTGCCTGCAACCACATAGATGATAAATGCAGCAGATGCCTCCCTGGTTCCAGAGCTTGTGCATTTTCCAGTACGCTGGGCTGAAACTCCTTGGAATAGGGCTCCTCTTTTGCTATCGTGGTTATGCCGCACACATATACTGCTATAGGTCTCAAAAAGTGCTGTTACATAATTGACTAAAATGCTCATGGAAATCAATAATGAATTAATATTAAGGAATTTAAAATTAAACTCATTTCTTCAATAGATCAAAGAGAACAGTTATGTGATCCTATCAAATAGATGCTGAAAATATTTTATGAAATCCAACATCCATTCTTGATTTTAAATAAACTCTTAAAAAAAGGAGAAATAAAGTATATGCAAACTGTCTCAGACCACAAGAAGCATAATAAGGTGGAAACGAACAGTTTCACTAAAGCCAGGCGAAAGGCGTGACTGTTACTAAACTTTGCTCTGCAGAAGCATGCCAGCCACGTTCCACAGCTCGGAAAGCCACATTCCTATAGAACGCTAGTAGATTCTTCCCCAGAGAAACTCACCTGCACAAGAGGAAAGACCTAGAGCTGGGGAAGTACAGAGATCCCTCAGTGAAGCCGGTTAGTCCCTAAGCCCCACGTGTGCACACAGAGCACCGCTCAATACTTTGGTGCCTCATTCTTTAATATTAACGGACAGCCAGGGATCACCAGACATATGAAGACAGCCTCCAACAGACAGGATAGAATCAAGTAAAAGGGAACTTCTAGGAAACAGAAAAATGGCTGTTGCCTTTCTAGACCCTGAAAAGGCCATTTACACACTTCCTCCACTTCCTAGCAGCTGGGATATGTGCAGACACCTCCGTCAGGGGCTTTGACTCTGAAACAAGAGAGGCAAAGAGGCAGGGACAGAGGAGAATCCACCGTCCAGTGGGCCACACTTTTCCTGGGGCTGTGCCTATAGTCTTGGTCTCTAACTTCCTTGATTCCAGCCCTTTTTGGTAACATGGTTCTCCAGTTTCCCTGGAAATTCTGTGAACCACACAATTGCTTTCAACAAATTCCTTTGCATTAATAAACCAGAATCAATTTTGGCTGCTCACCACCAAACACCTGTCTTGTGCCGATCCCCACATTAGTTGAAAAAGCAATGCAATATGTATGATATCATTTCAGTAAAAGTAAAAGCGACCCACAAAACTATGATTATGGCTTATTTTTATTTTCTTCCTTTTACGACTCTGTATTTCCCAGTTTTTGTACACTAGACATATAGATAATGATGTTAAAATATGCTTAATGATCGATAAATGCATTCCCTGGCTGTCACAAGTCAGATTCCCCAGGAAGCAGACTCTGAGAAAGAGATTTGCTTGCAGAAAGTTCCCTGGGGCTGTCCCAACACCTACTAGGAGGTAAAGAAAGCAGGCTCGGTTGAAAGGAGGAGTTGAACTGTGTTGCAGTCACAAGAGAGGCCTCAGCTGATCCACTGCGGAGCTCTGGAGCTGAGCTGACCCCTTCAGACATCCTGAATTGGAGCAAGAGAATCAGATCTCCAACTCCCCGCATCCACCGGTCATTAGATACGGCCTGCTCCTGTAAGGAGGCCTGGAGCAAGCTTGAGCAACGCAGCTGAAGGCAAGTCTTGGAGAGAATCTCAGCCAAGAACTTGCAGCCGCCAATACCCCAGCAGCTGAGACAATGAATGTTTCATTCTTCAAGGGAAAATCCACCAGGATTTGTCTGGCTTTTGCAGGAGCCACACTGGTGAATTAAGTGAGGATATCATGGGGATTGCCATTTCTATAATAATGTTTTTGTTCTGGTTAGAGAGGAGGGGTGGTGACAACTTTGGAGGGCTGATGTTGGCCTTTCGCTATGATGGTTTTTGCCCCACAGGCCAATGAACCAACGTGGGGTTCCACCAACTACCAAATATGTCCATTCCAGTGATACCTGGCTAGTTCCAGGAGGGAAAGTGACCCTGGGTGAGGCTGCTCTCCCCATCCAAAAGCAAGTCATAAGGAGAGACTTAGATGTGAACTGTTGACCTCCAGCATCTCAAGCAGATAGAGGAACAAATGTTTCTATTTTGAACTGAGTGCGCAGAGGTGATCTGGGTGGCACACCACACTGCGTAGCATCCACTACACTGACTGAGCATCACATTCTTTGAAAAAATTTATGGTTAAAACATCAAGGATTTATCTGAAAGTGGCACAGGAAAGGAAAAGAATGTCATTTACTTTCTTTTTCCAAGACTGGGTAAAGAACCAATAGCTAACCTTCTGTTTGTTTGTCTTAAAGGGTGAATCCTATGGATAAGCTATTCCACAACCTCATTTCCCCACCTAAAGGATGTACAAACTATCATCGTATCTCCTTTTTTCTTATTCCAAGCACTTTTCTTGGCTTCTAAAGATAATTCCCACTGTAAATGTCAATGCTGTATGTCATATACTCCTGTGGAGGTAAAAATGGGCAATGATTAGATTTACATTAAACAATAATCCTACTTTTGAAATGGGCCAACTTTGAATTTCTTAAACATTTTTTTATTGAGAAAGCACCTTCACCTGATGGCATTTCTTAGAAAAATATCAAAAGCAAACTCCATATTAAGCATCTCAGAGCTTAAGAAAGGGTGAGGCCATGAAGAAATGACAAAACGGGATTTTTTTTCAAATAGTCTATAATTTAGATTCATTTATTTGACAAATTAATGCTTTTAATCCCAAATTTGGTACAATGTAACATTTTGTTATTTTTATTGAATTTTATTTTTTATTTATGTTAATATTAAGTTTGATACATTTTTAAACTCTATGGTTCAAAAAACAAAAAAAAAACAAAAGATAAACAATGAAAAACATCTCCCTCTCATCCTCATTTCTGTCCAAATTCTTCCAACAGAAAAACAACATTTTTAGTTTCTTCTGTGTCTGCCAGTTCTTTATGAATATTGAAGTGTAAATCTTTATTCACAGAAAGTATCTCACACAAAAGGGAACATATTTTACATACCATTCTATATCTTGCTTTTTTCACTTAACAAAATCAATTTTTTTTTGATTAATGAGGGATCATAGGGTTTTGGAGTATTTTTGGAGCAAAGCATTGTTACTCAGGATATTTTGGTAATCATAGCACTATTGTACATACGCTCGAGATGATAACTGTGTGTTACTTATAATTTACAGATTTTATTCTGTTTTACATTTTCCACCTCAATAGCAAGGTCCTATAATAAAATTACATGATTTACTTCTTTGAACTTGTAGGTTACTACAAGTAATATGGTCCAAAAATCAGACTCAAATTTAATGTCTTCTTCTAATACCACCACTTGTGCTTTTGTGAGACTAGGTAAAACCACATTTGGAAAAACATCTAAAGTCTAAATTTAAGTCCCCTTGTGAATGAGATGCCAAGAGAAATGGCCAATTTTCATCCCTTCGATCACCCCAATTTTCCCTTCTCCACAAGAGGCCCAAACTTCAAATCAGGCAAATGGATGACAACAGAGCCATCAGTACTTACTGACAAAGCCAGACACCTCTTAGAACATTGTCCTTTGCAAGGTAAAAGCTCGTCGCCAGGGCCAGCTTCAGGGCATGAGACCTGTGCAGTCACATGGGACCCCACGCTCCGAAGGGCCCCCTCTTTGGCTGATTGCTCTGCTGTTGTGACCTTGAAAATCTTAATAATTTTTTATCATAACAATATGCCCTGCTTATTCATTTTGCACTGGGATCCTCAAGTTATGTAGCCAGTCCTGTCCTCGATGACTTCTCAGAATACACGCTAAGAAGGAAGATGCGTAAGAGAAAAGGAACATCTCCAAAAATATGGAAAAGCACACATCCCAAAGCTTGCCTGACTTAAGTATTATTTTCCCCACAGGAGAGTTTCCTTGGGACTCCTTGTACATTCCTACAAAAGGTTAATTAACTAATCCATAAGAACCACTCTCATTTTGCAAAAACACTACTCACTCCAAAGAAGCGCAGGTAATTGGTTTTTGTGTTCAGCTTCATTCTTACTCTTTTCTCCCTTTTTCTTTTAATGATGAATGGCATATCAAACAATAAAAATATTTTTATTTAATTAGAGAGTCAACAAAAGTCCTTATTTACAAGAGAAATAATTAGTATAATGATTAAACTCCCTCTGACCAGGAGTAATAATTAGTTAAGCAAATACTAAGTCTTCTCTCAGTGGATTTATGATACAGCATTAGTACACAGGTGACCTCATTTTCAGAGAATCCATGGAAGTGATACACACCAGTGGGTCCTCCATGGTCCCGGGCAGAGCTCCAGAAGTGTTGCAACATGTGATGGCTAATTGTGTCAACTCAACCGGGCCGTGGTGTGCCCAGACACTTGGTCAAACATTATTCCAGTGTGTCTATGAGTGTGTTTTTGGATGAGTTGAACACTTAAATCAACAGACTGAGTAAAGCAGTCTGCCCTTGTTACATGGGTGGGCCTTGTCTAATCAGGTGAAGGCCTGAATAATATAGAACCAAAAGGGCTGAGTCTCCCCCTGAATAAGGCGAAAATTTCTCCTGCCTGGAACTGATGCCTTCCAGATGTGACATCAGGTTTTGGGGGTTTCTTTGGTTTTTTTTTTTTTTTTTCTGCTTTCAGACTCAACCTGAAACATTGGTTCTTCCCAAGTCTGGAGCCTGCTGGCCTTAGGACTAGAACGGCACCAAGAGCTCTCCTGGGTCTCTAGCTTGCTGATTCACCCTGTAGAGCTTGGGATTTGTCATCTTTCATAACCACGTGAGCCAATTCCTTATAATAAATCTATGTCTATCTACATACTGTGGGTTCTGTTCCTCTGGTGAAGCCCAACTAATACAAAACTGCTTCTCAGGTCCTGTCTGCACCAACCGTTGTCAGCAGGCAGAGTCAGTAACAGATCTCTCAGGGACATGTACTGAGTTGTTGTTGTTTTTCTTTGAGATGGAGTCTCGCCATATCAGGCTGGTCCTGAACTGGTCCTGGCCTCAAGCAATCCTCTGGCTTCGGCCTCCCAAGTAGCTGGGACTACAGGTGCAAGCCACTGCACTCGGCTATAATGAGATTTTCTAAAAGTGTTTGGAGAAGTTACTATGATTAATAAGACACAAATCTGCATGAAAGTGTTGCTGAATTGACAGTAGCTTTTTTACAAGTATGGTCTCAATGAACAGACATAAAAATCTATTTCTATCATGAGACACTAGCCCAAACACATTTTGACCTTATGCTAAAGGGGATGCTTAGGCAAGGAAAGGATGGGAACCATCTGAGCCAGGTGTTCAAGTCTAAATGGCCCAGGATGGCATTCAAGGCCTTTCAATGTCACACACCTAAGGAAGCAGGTGAGACGGGGCTGGAAGACACTCGCTGAGGGGTCAGAGCCACTGGGCTCCGTGCTCCACCCTTAGCCAGGTGGCCTGGGACAAGCTACTTCATTTCTCTAAGTCTCAATCCCCTCACTTGAAAAATAAGGAGCATAATAGTATCTACCTAGGAGGGGCGAGGAATAAAACTGGGGTTGAGTGTTCTTAGTCTAGTGCCTAACACATAGGTGGCAGGTGTTACATTTGTTATGATTATTACCTGTCCGTGCCTGACACAGAGGGGTCTAATAAGTATTGTTTTAATGAAGGAATAAAGTTGTTTTCCAACCTCATCAGCCAACATTTACCCTGTACCATTTCTACCCCACCCCAACACATACACACACACACTCTCACACCACGCAAGAACATTCATCATTTCCAAACACACTATGTGTCAAAGGAAGAATCACAAACCAGCAAAAATAACAAAATTAAAAAGTAAGGTAATTTTTAAAAGCTTTTGTTGATTCACATTTTTAATTAATGTCTATTCACAGGTGGCAAAGGGTTCCCAGGGCAGTCATGGCCGTACCAGGATTTGAACTGATCCATTAACTCTGGAACCTCCACCTCGGCTATTACAGTTCACTGCCTAACTGCAAAGTCAAGATGCTAGCTAGCTCACAGTTACATTAGCACCTACTGCTTGACTTACACATATGGACTCAGTCAATCTTCACAGCAATCCTATGAGGTCAGTTCTGCTTTTAACCCATGATAAAAATGAGGGAACTGAGGCCCAGAGAGGTTAGGCAGCTTACCTAAGGTTACACAGCTAGTAGGTGATGAGTTTATATTTGAATTCACATAATCTGGCTCTAGAGCATTCATTTTCAATGGGGAAAATATCACTCCAAGGGGACAACAATTTGTTCTTGGCAGAAAAATTTTACTTTTTATGCTTAAGAAACATATATACAGTGCATAAATAGTATATTAGTCAGGGTTCTTCAGAGAAATAGAATAGGATGTGTGTATACATTTATAAAAAGAGGTATTCATTATAAGGAATTGGCTCATACAATTATGAAGGCCAACAAGTCCAAAATCTTGAGGGTGGGCGGCAGGCTGGAGATCCAGTGTTCCAGTTTGAGTCTGAACAGTCTACCGTAGAACCAGAAAGAGCTGATCTTGCAGACAAATCCACAAACAGTCTGCTGGAGAATTACCTCCTGCTTGGACGAAGCTCATCTTTTTGTTCTATTAAGGCCTCCACATAAAAAACCCTAATTTCCTCTTTTTCTTTCACAGTTATCTTCAAGGCATTTTAAAACCGGAGCCCAAATGATTAGCAACCACAAACTACTTTCCGTTTGTTAGAGAGCAGGGAGGATCTGGTCATCAAACACTCCTCAGCAGGGAGGGGGAATGTTTGGTTTTCACCCTTGGAGGTTCATGTGCCTCCTATCCTGGAATGTGTCTGATCATTCTAAAGCAGCTGTCATTAAGTTTCTGTATCAAAATTGGCTGAATGTTCATATCCTGCTATATTCTTTGTCTCAATTAATCTCTACAATAACCACATGAGGCAGGTCCTATTATAGGCCCCATTTTAAAGACGAGGCAACTCAGGCACAGAGAGGTTAAGCAACTTGCAGGAGGTCACACAGCTAAAAGATTGCCAAACTGGATTTCTAGCCCAGGTCTTTCTGACTCAGAACCTGGACCCTTACACAAGCACAGCAAACTCTAAGAGGCTCAGTGGTGACCTGGAGAGGACTTAAGTCCAGGAATCACTTGCCCCTTTGTTGGGCTCCTTCCTGTCTTAGGGAATTTTCACTTGCAGCTCCTTCTGCCCAGAACAAGTTTCTCTCCCTCTTAACCTAATTAACCAGCCTTCAAGCTGTCCTCGAAGGTCATTTCCTCAGGGATGCCTTCCTGGATAGCCAGATTAGATTAAGTTCCCTTAGCATACATTCTTGGGATACTCACACAATTATTAAATATTGGTTTATTTGATTAGTGGCCTCCTTTTGAGTACGAACTCCATGAGGGGAGGGACCTTGGTGTGTTGCTCATCCCTGAATCCTCAGCACTGAGTCCAGTGTCTGGATTTAGTAGACATTCCATATATATATATA
>CAUYSK010126182.1:0-35465 GCA_963575035.1 Avahi laniger | reverse complement strand
TTCTCAGTTTCTTCTATAGTTTAACACAGAAATAAGGTAAAAGGAAAACCCCACCTCACACCTGTGTTGCCCTTTGCAGTTTGACAATTGCAGTGGTTGGTTTCACAGACAAAACCTGCTCCACCTCCCCTGTTTTTTTTTTTTTGTTGTTGTTGTTGTTTTTTGTTTTGTTTTGTTTTTTTGAGACAGAGTCTTGCTCTGTTGCCCAGAATAGAGTGCTGTGGCGTCAGCCTAGCTCACAGCAACCTCAAACTCCTGGGCTCAAGCGATCCTACTGCCTCAGCCTCCCGAGTAGCTGGGACTACAGGCATGTGCCACCATGCCTGGCTAATTTATATTTATATATATATATATATATATATATATATATATATTTTTTTTTTTAGTTGTCCAGATCATTTCTTTCTATTTTTTAGTAGAGATGGGGTCTCGCTCTTGCTCAGGCTGGTCTTGAACTCCTGACCTTGAGCGATCCACCCGCCTCGGCCTCCCAGAGTGCTAGGATTACAGGCGTGAGCCACCGCGCCTGGCCCACCTTCCCTGTGTTAACTGGGGCCTGATGATGTCATGGCATAAAACTCAAACTGATTGTTTTCTCTATGGGACAAGCCCCCAAAAAAGCAGATAGCAGAGCTCTTGCTCTTTTGTTTCCTCCAATTCACACTGTCAGACAAGATGGAAAGGTAGGAGCAGAGCCATGGTTGCAAATTGCTCTTAGTTATTTATGAAGCTCAGTCTCCAGCACCTAAAGTAGGAGGGCTTCTCAGGGAAAGTGCCTTTGTTTTTCATGAGAGCACATGGTACTTTTTGCAGTGAAGAGATTTTGGTCTGTTTGCTTTATCTTGTCTGTTAAGAGAAAGATAGAGGCATTTTCAAAGAAACCGTATTCTACTGGCCCAAGAAAGGTTAAGAAGAGTAGTTTATTTCAGGAAAATAAATAATAATCAGAAAAATTTCACCTGGTTCTTTGCAGAGCTTGGGAATTATTCCTGCCATCAACATGTGCCCATGATAGAAATAGACTTCAGCTATACAGTGACGACTCTGATATGTTAATTAAGGGGATGATACAGTCTCAGAGTGTTTCTTCTGGTTTAATCGGCGGAAGTTGCTTGGGAGTTCACTCTTGAGTAGACATGATGAGATACGCTTTCACCTGGGACCTTCCTGGGCCAGCTATGGTGCGGAAAGAACTGCAGTTGGGCTGCTGGTGACCCAGCAGAGCAGGCCTGGCCTGAATCTTGTAGGGTGGTACCCATCAAACTTGAACCCTTCAGGACCATCTTGGTTGACATGGTGGGTTTGGCTCACCCTGTACTGTCCAGTGGAATTACTAGAATTACTAGGCACTTGTCATCTGTAGCAGCTTGAATCATTTGGAAGCCTGATGTGAGGCCAGGTTCCTTCAGAGGGCTTCTGCAGCAGATAGCATCAACAGCAGTACCCACATAGAGCTCTCTTTTTCATCAGGGATCTGCTGGTGACTGTCTTAAGACTTGATGAGGTCTCTGAGCATCTGAACGCCATTCTCCTTATATTTTACTTATGATCATTGCCAGTTCATGATCATGGATTAGCACTGACCTTAAAAGCCTTTTCTAAAAAGCTTAGTTGGCAAAGCTGTCCCCCTCTGCTGAGTGGAGGAGGTGGAATATGTCTGACAGGAGGCATCATTGGTGGGCAGAGGACTGGACAGGCGTCTCTCCCAACCCACAGAGCTGTCCTTGGTGGGGCTGGGTTACACTTACCCTTCTCGGAGCACCCAGGACTTTGATTTGCTGGGCGAGAGGGAACTCTAAAGCTGGCCAGGCAGCCACAGTCACTCAGTGCCTGGTCTTCCTTCGCCCACTTAGATTGTGCTTAATTCTGTGCTTCCCTGCAAACATACAATCACTGGCTATCTTTAGGCATGTTGTGGTGTAACTTCACCTCAGGAGAGACAGAACATTACAGCTGGTTTACATTTCCCTTAACAAAACACACGCACTCAGAGATTAGGCATGTTGTTTCCTTGAATTCTGTGGCAGCTCTCCTCTTGCTATTGTTGTTTTCAGGTTGGGGATAGTAGAGACTTGCTGAGTAGGGGGTTGACATGTTTGTAGGGGAGAAGGCCAATTCGAAGGTAGAAGACCTTAGGATTATTGGACTGAGTGTGTGCTGCATTCCCAGTTCTTCCTTCTGCTTCCCTTCTTCTCCGCCCTGGTGGCACATTAGAATTGGGGGCAGGAGTTACCCATACCCACCCCATGCTACCACAGAGGTTCTGCTGTGATGGGTCTGGAATGGGGACTAAACACTGCTGCATTTTTTTGAGGCTCATTGATGATTCTGATGAGCTTTATGTGTAGCCTGGGAAGGTTGACCAAATAGCTAATCTTAGAGTATAGTGAAATATAATAATATTTTCCCTCTTCTCCCTCTCTCAGTTCACATACCCCAAAAGTGGCACATAGAAAGCACATGGTAGTTCTTCCTCAAATTGAGAATTGCCTGAATTTTACGAGCAATGACAGTTGTTGCTCTCGTGTGGCATTTGATGTTCAATTTCTCTCTCCTTTCCCTCTTTTGACTTCTCTTTGTAGGGGAGCCCCTTGTATGGGAAGAACCCAGTTATGGGGTCTGCTAAGGGCTTCTCTAATCCCCTGGGCCTCATTCCAAGCCTCAGACACTTTTCTCCAGAAAAGCTGAGAGTGGGGAAGTGCTCAGACCACAGCCTGCCATCTCCCTGCCGGCAGGTGTCATCTCCACTGCGAGGGTGACTAGCTTTCAGCTTGGCTGCAGTTGATGCCTTTGTTCACCGCTGTAATGCTGGACTCTCTCTGGGCAGCAATCTTCTGAGATTCTTAGGGCAAATGCAGGCCAGAGAAAAATGGTATAGAGCAGCTCTGAGCCTGGTTCTCTCCCACATAACCCAAATGAAGACTTGTTCTAAGTCTGTGAGAACAAGGTGAATTGTGGGGTCCAGTTGATGGTGTTAACGCACCTGCTGTGTCCATTACAGGGAGGGGGGAAGAAGTGGTCTGTTTGGTCCATTCGTCCTGTGGCCTCTGGGCATAACGGTATGTCTCCTACTTTCTATAATGGGCAGCTGTGAGAGGAGTAGGTTGACCCATCATTCTACCTGGGGTTATGATATCACTGGAGTTTCTGTGGTGTTTAATTTGTTTTGTATAATTCATCCTATCCTGATTAAATAGCTCTCAATGAGCATTTGATGCTGGCCTGTCCCCTGAGGCAGAGCTTACAGCTTTTCCTTTGAGCAATTAGGCCACAGATCTGGAAAATGTTCTTTAACTGCTTGAATATTCTTTACTTAATTTCTACTACCTCCTCTGTCTACTCTCCTGTCTGGTCCCCTCTCAGACTGCCATTACTTTTGTATTCATGCATCCTTGGGTTTATGCTATCTTTGCACCTTTCCTTACTATGAATTTATTTTTTATTCTTTTACTCCCAAGTATGTTATATATTTCCATATATTCCGCCATTAGTCTCGACTGTTTCATGGAAGTAGTAGTCCTTCTCAGTTCCCTTTGCTGTTTGGGTTTGGTTTGGCTTTTCTAAAGTTGTGTTGTATGGATTTAATAGTTTTCATTAGGATCAGTTCTTTCTCCTTCCTGCTTTCTTCTTCCTTTTTTAATTTTAGAGATGGGGTCTCTCTATGTTGCCTAGGCTGGAGTGCAGTGGCTATTCACAGACATGGTATGGTCTTAGTGCACTGCAGCCTCAAACTCAGGCGGTTCTCCCACCTGAGCCTCCTGAGTAGCTGGGATTACAGGTGCAAGACACTGCACCTGGCAGGATTAGTTCTCTTCTTTGTAGGCTGACTCACAAATACTTTTCACCTATAAGAAGTCTTGTTTTTGAGGTTGTATCCAACTGGCCCAGAAAGGGCAGATATTAAAATGGCAGCTGATTGATACACTGAAAAAAATCAGACGTTGGCACTAAGGACAAAAGACTTGCCCAGGCTTTTGTCCTTAGCTTCAGAGGTATGAAATCCAGGACCTTCCTCCCGTGATAGATAGGAAGGCATGTTCTGGCCTAAGAGTATGGTGCTGCCGGTTATGATGCTATGACTTCTAAGGTAGTATTAGTACCTTTAGTAAATACAGTATGTATGTACTTCGATTCCTCTTAAAGGGGCTCAGATCATTAGTGTGTGCAATAGCGTTGTTGGCCTTGGATGTCTTTTAAGTAGGGTGTCTATGTTTCCATAGTGCCTTGAATGGAGTGACTCTTTCTGGCAGTAGACAGATAGTAAAGGATGAGACTATTTGCTATAGAAGAGGGCAATTGTTCTAATTTAATATAAAGAAAGGAGCCTGGTTTCCTAAGTCACTCTCCAGGCAGGAAGGGCTTTTCATTTGTAAGTGGGGAAAGAAGTATTTGTCTGGCTCCTCTGGAAATGATTGCTGCTACCTCACAGAGTGGCAGAGAGAGACGGGTCTGTTCTTCATCAGGCACACACAATTGGGTCGGAGCCCAATTCACTATCCATAGTCCAGCCCGACTCTCACAGGCTTCCGGTCCTGCCTCTGGTGTTTGGCCTCCTAGAGAGAGGGCAGGGATGCATGACCACCCACATGCCCCTATGTGCCTTTGGGAGAGGTGTGTACCCCTTTGTGTGGGTGCTACTCCTCAGCAGGTGTGTGGCTCACTGAGTAGGCTGGATCTCAGACCTTGCTCCTTCCACCCCTGCCCCTTGTCTTTGTCCATTTTCTGTTGCTTGTAACAGAATACCTGAAACTGGATAATTTATAAAGAAGTGAAATCTATTTCTTATAGTTATGAAGGTTGAGAAGTCCAAGGTTGAGGGGCTGTATCTGGTGAGGGCCTTCTTGCTGTAGATACTCTCTGCAGGGTTCTGAGGCAGTGCAGGGCATCACATGGTGAGGGGACTGGATGTGCCAACTCAGGTCTCTCTTCCTCTTCTTATAAAGCCACTCCTTTGATAACCTATTAATCCATGAATGTATTAATCCATTTATGAGGGCAGAACCTTCGTAACCCAATGACCTCTCAAAGGCCTCATCTCTCCATATTGCCATATCGGGGATTAAAATTCAACATGAGTTTTCGAGGGGACAGACGTTTGTACTACTATACATGGTAGCCAAGGGTGGGAAGCAAGAGTCTCGTATTCATTCAGGGTGATGCGCTCCAGGGCCTGTGCAGACGTGTGTTCATCCTTCGTTACTTCTTACCCAAATGGTTTTGTACAAGTGCTGAATGTCCTTGAGATTGGAGCTAGAGCCAGGAGTGCTGGCAGGGAAAGTAGTAGACTTACCCTCACAGGTGAGAAGGGGCCTCACCCTCTGCCAGACTTCCATTTAGTCCTTTCAGACTCTGGTTATCAAAGCATCATCTCAGACCAAGGGACTCCTAATTCATCTTGACACTCAAACCTTTTGTCCAAAATTGTATTTGGCACCAGAGTATAGCACAAAATCTGCCAAGTTTAAGCTCTGACTACGCAGGAGCCCAGAGGCCAAACGCAGTCTCCTGTTTGGTAAGCGCAGCATTGTAAGGAAAGACAGCCCACCCCTACCAAATCTGTTTGGATCTGTCTATGGAGCTGTATTCATAGCTGAACCCTGCCGAGTTTGATGGTATATAAAGCTATTGAGTGATTTAAGGTTCAAAACTGCTTCCTTCCCATTGGGGTGTTCCCTTTTCCCTATGGAGATATAAATTTATATTCCATTTTTGACACATAAATAAATGGTCTTTGGGAGGAAGTGGAATAATTTGGGCTTTAAGTGAGGCACTCCTGGGTTTGAATGTTGTCATCTTTAGCTTATTAACTGGACAAGGTTAATTACCCTGCGATCCTCAGTTTTCTCATCTGTACAGTGAGAATTGCAAGAGTTCTTAGAGAATTGTTGTGAGGACAAAATGAAAAGATTTCTATAAAGTGCCCAGTGCAATGCTTGACACACAAGAAAATCCAATAAGTGGCGATAGTGATTATAATCAACAGAAGACAACCGACAGACTGCTTACGCCTCCTGTTTCCAAAGCAGGGAGTATTTGCAAAGTCTTATACTTAGCTTGAAATCTGATTGCTATAACTCTTTGCAAGAGAGAGAAGAGAATATGAGGTATTTTGTAAGTGATGTGTTTGCTTCATTCATATCTTGACTGCTTTAGTGCTGGGATTAAGATAAGATGTGGTCCTCATTCCCAGAAACTCACAAATCTGGGGAGACAGTCATACAAACTGGTTTCTAGAGTATAATTAAACTTTATAGGTGCCATGATAGAAGTTAGTTTGGAGTTTGGGATATGGTGAAGCTAACAATCTTTTAATATCTTTGATAGCAGTCCTTCTTTTCTTATAAGCATGGAACTGAAGTAAATGGGGGAAAGCTAGGCTTTTGCATCATCCAATTTAAAATAATGTCTTTGGAAAATTGATGGGTCCTGTAGTATAAATGTTAGGGAGTATTTCTTTGGCTCACTTAAAAGTAATGATGTAAGGAAGTAAAGGGAGGTAACGTGGAGAATCTACCATGTAAGTGAGTGCCATCGTTAGGTTGCTGTATGACCCAGGACAGGTTATTTCACTTCTCTTGACCTCTATTTCTTCATCTGTCAAGAGGAGACATGAGCGTCTGCCCGTGATACTCATAGAATTGTGTGAGGAGTAATTGGGATAATCTGTGTGAAAGTACTTTGAGAAGCATGAAGTGTTGCCTACATACCTGGTGGGGTTAGGGACACATGGATAGACTCCATGCTTGCCAAGGAAGAGGGGATTAGGAATCGGCCAGAGAGGAACCCTACGAGAGGACTCGAGACCCAGCACATGCTCTTCCCTCTTGTTTTCAGACCTCTGCTTTGAGTTACTCAGAAAAGCTTCCATGACCAGCTTAGGGCCTTGCCTATTCTTGTTGCTGTAACCTGTGCATTTCCTCCTAGCACTGGCATTCAGTAATTATATTCATGTTTGCTTACTTGTTTATTGTCTATATTCTCTACTAGACAGTAAGCTTCCCAAGAACAGGCACCATATTTTCATTCACCAATGTAACTATAATGACAAGCATAGGGCCTTACATAAATACTATGCACTCAAATAATTTACTGAATATCAGGAAAGGTGGCAAGACATGTTGGTCTTCTGCCAGGACAACAATTGTTTTGAGGATGCTCAGATGTACATCTCGCCCATAGGTTCTTGTGCCAAGGATGCAAAGGAGTGTCTGTGTCTGAGAATGATGTAGCACCACCAAAGCACAGGCTCTGAATGCTGCAGGCTGAATTTGTGACTTGTGTCTGCCCTTCCCCACATGTTTCTTTCTGCCCTTTTAGGGACACTGAACTCAACTTGCTTTCAGGGTGCACATTGAATTTGGTGACTCTGTCCCTTCAAAAGAGAAAACGCTCTCTGGACTGTAGAACTTGGTTCCAGGGAGTTGATATCTTGCCAGGCAGGGAGCATGTATCCTCCTTGCTATTTATAAAGCATACAACCCTGGCTCTGGTCAGAAGCCACACCCCAGTGGGCTCCCAGCTGTCTGCGACATCTTATGCCAAGTAGTGCTGTATTGGGTTCTTCCTTAGGATGTGAGGCATAGTGTGGATTCCGTTTACGTGTGCTGCTGGGTGTCACTCAGATTGCTGTTCTTTCAGGACACTTAAAAGATGCCCTTTTTTTTTGGTTTTTGATTTTAGTTTTTTTTTTTTAGTAGTATGTATGTTCTGTAAAGTGTACAACTCTTGAGTGTACAACTCAGATTTATATATGTATAAACGTGTGTGTGTGGAGACAGGATTGAGTTGGGGAGCCGAGCCGCTGTGACATTTTAGGGATAAAGGACTTACTGCAGAAATTAGCCCTCATACAGTTACGGGAGGAGTTGGGGAAGGGGTGTCCAGTTGGGGATGTTGGGAGGTCAGAGAGGAGTCACTCGCTAGTCTGCCTGAAGCACTGGCATGGGTGGACAAGTCAGAGCTCACAAGGACATCTGAGAAGACAAGCATGTCTGCTGCTGAGGTGGAGCCACGCGGGTGTCTGGTGGGAGGCCTGGGGCTGTTGCTGGCCAGCAGGGTTGTGTGAGAAAGAAGAGCTGGCTGTGGCATTGAGGACAGGGACAAGCTGGAACCCACCAGGGCCCTGTGTCTCTGTCCATTACCATATTTGACTGTCAGGACCTTCAGAGAGGAATGGCCACTGCTTCAATTCCATCTTCCAAACTTACAGGATTTCTTTTGGCCAGTTTTCACTCAGACTTGGGGTCCTGGGAAACAACTCCCAGCTTAACTCCCAGTAGACAGAATACCACAGTCCAGATCAAAGTCCCTGCCACACATCTCCAAGGTAACCGCTATTCTTTTTTTTGAGACAGAGTCTCACTCTGTTACCCTGAGTAAAGTACTGTGGCGTCAGCCTACCTCACAGCAACCTCGAACTCCTGGGCTCAAGTGATCCTCCTGCCTCAGCCTCCCAGAGTGCTAGAATTATAGGCATGAGCCACTGTGCCCAGCCAAGTAACCACTATTCTGACTGACATCTGCACCCTAGATTTTAAGTTTTGTTCTTGATCTTCATATAAATGGAATCATATGATATGTTCTTTTCTGTGTTTGCATTCTTTTGCTCGGCATTACTCTGAGTATGCTGAATTTACACTAGTTCATTCCTCCTTACTGCTGCGTGGTATCCTATTGCGTGACTGTAACTGTGCCTTAGTTATCATTTTGCTCTTGTTGGTTATTTGGACCGTATCCAGTGTTGGAGTATTATGAATAAAGCTGCTAGGAACATTCTCATACTTGGCTTTTGGTCAACACATAGACATTCGTTTCTGTGGGATATATCCCCAAGAATAGCAGTGCTGAACTTTAGGGTAGATATATGTTTAGCTTCAAGAGCCTCTGCTGAACAGTTTTCCACAGTGGTTGTACGAGTTTACATTCTCAGTGTCTGAGAGTTCCAGTTGTTTCCTATCCTTGCCTGCTCTTGGCATTGTCTGTCTCTAATGTTAATCATTCTGATGGGTGTGTAATAGTATTTCGCTGTAGTTTTGATGACTTTTTCCTGATGACTAATATATAGGGCACCTGTTCATATGCTTTGGGAATTTGAATATCCTCTTGTGACGTACCTAGACGAATCTATTGCCTGTTTTTCCTTTGTTGTCTCTTTTTTTTCTTTAAAACATTCTGTTTGTACAGAATTTTTATATAGATACGAGACTTTTCTCGGTTACATGTAGCCCTTTGGTTTTAAAGAGGTGTGTTCCTTTTGACACAAAGAACACATGGAGTTTCAGACATATTTGTAGAGGGAAGCCTTTGGGGAAAATGTGGTTATTTATTTGTCCTTTTTCAGGGAATTGGAAGTTAAATAACCCAACCTTACACATGGTTTTAAAAACAAAATATTGGATCCAAAAGTATTTCTACTGCTTTTTAAAAACATAATTATCCAAAGAAGTTCTCAGAGTGCTAGTCATTTGTTACATCAGGGTAGTGTTATTGCAATGTATGGTCATGTGCCCCACCCTGTGGTGCATGTAGCACAGCATGTAAAGCCACATGTATGAAACATCTTCCTGAGTGTTGCAGTTACTCCTTTTATCAGGATACTGCCATTTCATTGAGTGAATGTGTTCGCCCCAGCATGGTACCTGTACTGCATTATGTAAAGTCATATTTATAAAAACTGTTCTACCCGGGCGTGGAGCTCACACCTGTAATCCTAGCACTCAGGGAGGCCGAGGCGGGAGGATCACTTGAGGTCAGGAATTCCAGACCAGCCTCGGAAAGAGTGAGACCCCGTCTCTACTAAAAATAGAAAGAAATTAGCTGGGCAACTAAAATAGAAAAAAGAAAAAATTAGCTGGGCATGGTGGCGCATGCCTGTAGTCTCAGCGACTCAGGAGGCTGAGGCAGGAGGATCGCTTGAGCCCCAGGAATTTGAGGTTGCCGTGAGCTAGACTGATGCCGTGGCACTCTAGCCGGGGCAACAGAGTCTGACTCTGCTTCAAAAAAAAAAAAAAAAAAAAGTTCCTTAAATGCTGCTTGTACATGTGAATCCAAACAGTCTTATATCTGTCAGTGGATGACTGTGATTACCACACTAGGTGTAACTAATTCGCTGTGTGAAGACACATGTACGAGAAAGTTTTCTAAGTCTAGCTATTCCTTGCAACAAGATAGTGTTACTGTGAGTACGAATATGTCCACCACACTATGTTGCCTGTAATAAACTATTTGAAGACATACGTAAAAAACCCCACAATTTATTTTGAGCGCTCAAAGCATATACTTATAAACCAAACCTTTAATTCATTCCTTAAAGATCTGAGTATGTGTTGTAGGTCTAGCACTCTGCTAAACTCTGGGAATAGAAGCCTGACAGAGAGGAACTTGAGGTCTTCTAGGAGCCCAGAGTCTAGTGGGAGGTGATTGGGGAGCAGAGGAGAGAGGAAAAGGAAGAGCAAAGTTGTTCAGGAAAGGGCTCAGAGCTGGGATACTGGAGCCCTGATGGGTGATGAGTAGGTTCATGGTCATCATCTGCCTTAGTTCAGAGAAGATTTAAGGTGGTTGAAGAATGAGCAGAGGTTCAGGAATGTGTGTGCCTGGTGGGGGAAATGTGAAAACAAAACGTGCAGGAAAGATCGTGGGTGTTCCTGGAGCATCAGGCCACTGCGGGGCTGAGCACGGGGTGGGCGGGGTGTCTTGGGAAGTGGAGGCGATCAGGGTGGAGGTGAAGCCGGGGTAGTGGAAAGCTAGCCTGCCAGGGAAATGGCGTCTTTCAAAGTGTGTAGACAGGGGAATGGCATAAGTAGATTTGCTTAGAAAGATCACTTTGGAAGAAATACGATATATGAGTTGGAATTTCATACTTGAGCAGGGTCTGCTTGTGCTCCCATGTTCACAGTAGCATTGTGCACAATTGCCAAAAGGTGGAACAAACCAGTGTCTGCTGACGGATGCGTGGGCGAGCAAAATGCAGTGTGTGCTACAGTGGAATCCTTATTCAGCCATAAAAAGGAATAAAGTTGGGATTCATGCTACAACATGGATGAGCCTTGACAACACTATGTTAAGTGAAATAAACCAGACACAGAAGGATAAATATTATGTAATTTCATGAGGTACCTGGACTAGGAAAATTCATAGAGACAGAAAGTAGAATAGAAGTTACCAGGAGCTAGGGGAGGAGGGAATGGGGAGTTATCGATTAATGGATAAAGAATTTCTGTTTGGGGTGATGAAAAAGTTCTGGAACTAGGTAATGGTGATGATTTTACACCATTGTGAAGGGACTTAGTGTCACCAAATGGTACACGTAAAGTTGTTTAAGATGGCAACTTTATGTTGTTATATGTCTTGCCACAAGAAAACAAACCAACCAAAAACTCCTTCAGGAAGGGTCTACATTTAGGAGACTGTTGCAGGAGTCTGGGTGGAGATAGTGAAGCTCAAGACAATGAGGTTAGAAAGGAAGGGTGGAGGGGCAAGGAATTGGGAAGAGCCCGTGGGAATGTATTCTGTTAGACTGCCTCCCACGGTACTTAGCAGAGTCCAGTCCCCGTCCCTCCTTAGCAGGGCGAAGTAAGGGAGGGATTCTGGCTCAGATGGATGGCAGTGTTACTAGAATTGCAATTCAGGGGAAGGGGTAAGTTTGGAAGAGAAGACGAAGAGTCCTGTTCTGAGTGACCTGACTTGACGGTACCCCGCCATATTCTGAATGAGAGAGTTACAAAGATGGTGCTAGGATGAAATAAAAAGAAAGAGGGCCAAGGACAGGGCCCTGGGAGCCCTCATCACTTATGAGTGTGGCATGAGAAGCTGGAGGAGCACTCAGCTGGGTGAGCCTTTGTTGTTTGCCAGATTGGCTTTTTGGTTGTTCTTAAGGGCACGCTTTTCCCTGGGGGTGTTCCTTTTCCAAGCCAGGCTGTCCCCAGGAGGGCACAGACGTCCTGGAGTGAGGCAGGTGAAGACTGGGGGACGGGGTATTCATCTCCAAGCAGTTCGGTGTTGTATATAAGGAATTGTAGACCTTTAGTCTTCTGACCGTTTCTAATTTGTTGGCTCCACTATCCGTTCACTGCATCTTTTGCTTGTATTCTGTATATAAAGAAAAATTGAGAGTTTTGGCCAACATCAATGTCAGGATAAAAGACATCTGTAAAACCCTGCAGTCCCATGGGTACCATTAATTAAGATGGGATGGCCTATGTGTTTGTGTTTTCAAGGTCACAACATTTTTTCTCTATAAATTTCATTTCATTTCTTTGATCAGTGATTTAGAAAATTATTGGGTTTAGTAATCACAACCCATTGCTGTACACTGTGTTTTTAAAAGCACACAGCTGTCAGGAGGAAGGGATGATGCCTGTTTCAGGATTTAACTGAAATATATTTCATTCCTTGGCTTTAGTACTGAAATCTGTCATAGTGAAAAGGGATTTGTGCAATAATATTACTCAGACATTGTTGGAGGAAGGCAGCCAGGCGGGAGACAGACAGATGAACGGATTCTTCCTTTTAGTTTGGGAAGCACTATTCTCAGCAGTAGTTACTTTAAGTAACTGTGTAAGTTTCTAGGTCTCCTGGCCTCGCCCAGTTGAGTGCTTTTCATGCAGGGGCAGGAAGGCTGTGACTTCTCTGTCTTGCCTGTTCTGAGTTCCCTTGTGCTGCTGAATTGGCAGCAGCAGCAAGTGGTTACAAACTTCTTTCTTCACATTCATCATCCTCTTAAACCTGACTAAACCGTAATTGTCTTCAGGTTTGAGCGTTATTAAAAATCCTCCCTAGGGTGATGGAGGTGTTCTAATACTAGACTGAGGTGATGGTTACACAACTTGGCAAATTTACTGAAAATCACCGATTTGTACCCTTATATTGGGTAAATCTTACTGTATGTAAGATGCAATAAGACAGGGTGGGGGTTCATCTCTAGGGCAACCACAATAAAGTTGTTTAGAAAAACATCCCCTCCAGTCCTAAGCACTGTACCATTTCTCCAGCCCTGGTAAGACTCTTTTTGGGCAGCCATGAAGCCCTGTTCTAAGTCCTTTCGACTTCTTCACCACGTCCTGCAGAGATTCTGATGTCAGGAGTATGGCACAGTCTGTGGCTGTTACCTGGCTCCCCTCCTTGCTCTGCCCAGGGTGTTGAACACTTAGCATGGTTGGAATATTTACCAGCAATAAGCCAAGCCCATTTCTGTTTCTGGCCAGAGGGTGTAAAGTAAGAAGCTCAGGCTCTCCAAATCCAGAGGTCAGTGTCCGGTTTGTAATATTTTTGGATCCCATGACTCCCTCACCGCACCCCTTGCTGTTTGGCTGGTTAACACCCAGGTTACAGGTAATTGGGGAATTTCAGTGAAGCTAAAATCTTGTCGTTTGTCCTTTCTCAGCAGTTCCGCCTGAAATAGTGAAGGAGGCCGCACTGTGGGAGCAGCGATGTCGATTGTCTGTGTGCCCTCTAGGCTCTCTGTCCTCTTTCTCCTGCTCTCTTCCTGAAGTCACCTGGGTGATTGAAAATGAGCTAACACATATTCCACGCCTTCACCCAAGTGCCTCTCCAGTTGGATTGCAGTGGCATGAAACAAGTTTGTCTCTCTATTGGATCGTTGTTGACTTTCTCTTCAGGAGCCATGAGCTTCCATGATGGCAAAGATCTTGTCCACCTTCACTGTTGTGTGCCGGCTCTTGTCACACACTAGGTTGTTGGTGAACAGATTTGCTGTTGCTAGCAGGGATTGAAGCTAAATATGAGTGAGTTAAATTGCCCTGCAGGGAGAATGCAGAGCACACACTGTATTACTGGCATATTTCTATGTCATCTTTTGGTGATATTTATTGAATTTGTACTGTGCTCACACTGTGTTTTGAGATGCTCTGGGGCTTCTTGTCAGATGTCTTCTGAAATACAGCGTTGCTTAGTTAATGCCCTTTAATGAAGTGTTTATGTCTATAGTGTTTAGTACAGGTTGAGTATCCCCTATCCAAAATGCTTGAGACCAGAAGTGTTTCAGATTTCAGATATTTTCGGATTTGGGAATATTTGTATTATACTTACTGGTTAAGCATCCCTCATTCAAAAGTTAAAATCCGAAACGCTCCAATGAGCATTTCCCATGAGTGTCATGTTGGCACTCAAAAAGTTTCGGATTTTGGAGCATTTCAGATTTTGGATTTTCAGATTTGAGATGCTCAACCTGTATCTAGATCAAATACTTATTTAAGTTAAGCAGAATACATTTGCTTTTCCCTGTCCTTGTGAATAGTATTTCTAAGGTGGTATATTTAATCTATTCCTGAAACAGGGGCTCAAGAGGGTGAGACATGCCTTGATCAGCTTGGCCACACATGGTGCGTCATAGTCCTGTGTCACGGTACTTGGCTGCATACACAGAACCTGTCCGGAATGCATGAGAGGGCTGCTGGCATCCTTGGTGGCTTTCCCCATAAGGATGGCTTTCTTGGAGCTAGACTTGTTTAAGCCACAACTGGTGAGAGGGTCACAGCAGTAAGTAACACTTTCTAATATCCCCTAGGGAGCACTTGGGTTCTCTCAGGTTTTAGATCTCAGTCCACCGAGCAAGCCAAAGTGCTTACCTTCTGTGTCCTAGAGCCAGCAGGTCAATTAGCAGTAGCCCTGTACCTGTAGTAAATCAGACAAGGGCGTTAGACAATCAGGTGGTGGACAAAGCACGGCTTGTAACCTGAGATTGCTGCTGGACCTGAGCAGATGTAGGAAGGCAGCCTTGGGTTTCTTGGCTATCAGGTGGCTTTGTAGGACAGGGGTATATGTGGAATATAGCCTGTGGGCCCTTTTGGGTCTATACTGAGTAAAGATTAATAAATGTTCTGTAGAAAACTTTTGGTGGATTGCTGGCTTGAAGCCCAGAGCAGTTGGAATTTTGGAGCCCAAAGAGTCCATGACAGTTGGTTTTTGGCAGCTGGTCTTTGAGAGAAACTAAAATTTTGGCTGTAGTTCAATACACCCCCTGTACAGAGCAGGGGTTCATCCCTAGGGCAGGGGGTGGTGTGAGTAGGTAGAAGTTGTGGGCTCTGGACTTTAAAAACCCTGCCAGAGGATAGCTTGGGGAATTTGCAGTATTCCTCCAGTGTAAGAAAGAAAGCTTGTTGTTATTCCCTTTATTCAAATGTTTCATTTCCAACTAAATGGGTCTCTTTCCCACGTAAAAGAGTTGGGTATGTAGCTGCGGGAGTGATACCAGAGTGTAGCAGGAATCAGGGAGAGGGTTGGCCTTGAGAAGCATTTGATCTAGAGAAAACTTGTTGCACTGATAAAATTATGCCTAAGTCCCATACCCTTTTAAGCTAATTTGGAAGGGAAAATATATTCCACTGAGCTGGTTTAGGGTTAGCCCTCTAGGTTTATTTCTGCTTTGGAGGGAACAACTGAGATTTTCTCCATGAAGATAGTTGGAAAAAATCATGGCCTTGGAGCTAGCTAGCCCCCATTCCCTTCTGTGGCTTGGAACCAAGACAGATTTAGTCAGTTTGCTTGGTACATGGAGAGGAGGTGGAGGTTGCACATCCATCCACCTTGTTGGAGAATAAATATCCTTTACCTTTGTTGGCCTCCAGCCTCCTGAAACAGCCTTGTTCTTACCATTCATGTTTTACAGCTAGAGTCTTCTCAGAGAGTGTCTACTTGTACTTGCTTTCTCTCCTTCTTTTGCCATTTCCATCTCTAAGAGGCCTGTGGGGCATGAGTCTTCCCCTCCATCCAGCTGTCTAACCCTTGGGAGCTTCAAAATCACAGTACCAGTGACTTAGGGAGCCTCTGGCATCTGAAAAGGTAACTGTCATCCTGGAATGTGAATTGAAAACAACAGTCCTTTTCATAATTAGGAGCCATCCAGAGATGCCTTAGGGAACTCAACTTTGGCCACATCCTTGGTCTTCTTTCACCCCCTAAATCAATAACAAGTTAATAACAAATTTGCAAATGCCTTTTCTTTTTTCATAGTTCTATGACATTAGACATTGTGGCTCAGGTAAGGTTCCATTTATCCTGTTCTTTCTTTCCTGGCACCTGCTATAGTTAGTCCCAACTTTTCTGCTAGCCTCTGTACTAAGTGCAAGTATGAACATGAATTCCTCTTCCTGCTAAACAGAGCCACACAAACTAGTGGTTAGACAGACACGGACATAATTCCAGAGCAAGTGGTAAGTGTTGAAAGGGAAATATGCACCAAGGCGGGAGGAATGCAGAGGAAGAAGTGATTAACTTTGCCTGGGGGATGGGGTGGGGTCATTTCAGGAAGTCTGGAAGGATGGGCAGGAGGGGAATTCTAGGCAAAGAGGAGTGATGTGGAGGCTTGTGAGCATGTGGCAAGTTCCAGGGACTGCAAGTATGACCGAAGACAATGGTTTGTGTTTGGCAGGGTAGGAAAGAAGGCCGGTGCTAGATCTTGATGGGGCCTTTGAACCTTGCTGAGGGTTTGGATTATGTCCTGAAGTCAGTGGAGGGCGGAAATGGGATCACATTTGCTCTTAAAGACCACTCTGGCGCTTGTGTGGAGCATGGATTGGAGGGGTTAAGATTAAGGGGCTGTTGTGATAGTCCAAGCCAGAAATCTTGGATGCTGCACATGGATAATGGTAGGCAGATGAACTTCATAGAGGTCCTAGAAAGTTAGAATCAACAGATCGGATTGAGGGAGTGAAGATCAGAGGAGGGTCTGCGATGACCTGAAATTTCCATTTGGTGGGTGGATGGTGGTGGCATTAACTACCTGGGGGTCTGAGTTGGTGAAGAACAGAACCATTCAGTTCAGTCTGGGGCTTGCTCTGTTGGAGGTGCCTATGGGATGTCTAGGTGGAGATGTTGAGTAAAGCATTTGGATCCCACAAGCAAGGTCAGAAAGATGAAAATTTATAAGACACCCAGTTTTCTGAAATAGAGCTGCAGATATAAGAATTGGAGCCACCTGAGAGGAGCGAGGAGAAGGATGGGAGCAGCAGAGGCGGGTGGCCCAGGGCCACGGGAGGGCAGCGTATTTGGGAAGAGCTAGAAAAGGGAGCAAGTAAATTAGGGCTGGAAAGTATATGAGCCTGTCTCAGTTGGACAGCCATTGCCCACCTCAGTGGAGCTATGGTGACAGAAGCCAGCTGGAGGGGGAGTGAATGGATGGCCAGGAAGAGTCATTGGGGGTTGGGAAGTGGGAACAGCAGGGCAGCTCAGTGGGCTGCTCTTCCAGGGTGCTCACTTCTGGAAGCCAGAGGTAGAGGCTGGTGGCTTGGAGGGGTGCAGGGCAGGCCAGGGCTCTGTGCGTGTCTGAGAGGGACTCCAGCATGTGAGTAGGCCGAGGGAGAAGGAGGCTGGGAGTGAGGAAGAGGTTGAAAGTGTGTGACAGATGGACGATGGTGATGGCTGCACAGCGTGTAAATGTACTTCATGCCACTGCACTGTACTCCTAAAGGCGGTTAATGGTGGACAAAAAGTGTATGGTAGTGTATGACAGCAGATTGAGAGAACAAAGGGTAGGTTGGACAGCCTTTGACTGGCGGGAGCCTTCTCCAAGGCAGGAGTGGCTGAGGGCATCCTTGCCACTCCCTTCTCCACCACGTGAGGGCAGGGTCATTGAGGATGGAGTGGGAGTGGGCCACCTGAGGTACAGCTGGACTTGGAGGAGCCAGCAGCGGTTCTGAGAAAGGAGACCTGGGCAGTGCAGAGGCCCCACCTGGGGCTGGAGATGACGGTGCGGGCGTAGCCACATTCGTCCACGCTGCTGTGGCTTTCTTTTCCTCCAGCAGCACGGGAAAGGTGCTTTTGTCCCACCCCACTCCACTTGTGAAGCTGCTGTTTCAAGCGTCAAGCTTTCTGTCTCACTTGCCTCCCTCCCTCTCCACCTGTCTCTGGGCGACCTTACCAGAAGCTGGTGAATGGGAAATGCACAGTTACCCTTGGGTCCTCTTTGTCATGCTGCCTTGGATGAAGAAGTGCTGCCTCGTCAGACACTCTGGGCTAATGACAGCTTCGTGGTTTTCTGATGCAGATTTTAAACACACACACACAACTTGGAATTAGAAATATTATGAGTCCTTTACTTATCTCTCTGGGGAAGTGGACTGGGAGCTGTCATACAGCATTTCATGACACTGATACCACAGTTCTTTTCTAGAAACCAGTTTCTTTTTATAGGGGACAGTTACTCTGAAACTATTTGGCTGTTGAAAGAAAGCTGCCTCCAAGACCTGGCTCCTGTCCTGCTCTCCTCCTGCTGGCAAGAACAGGTCCTGAACCAGGAGTGGGAGGAACTGCTGGGCATGCATGCGTAAGTCAGGTCCAGGGCAGGTTGTGGTCACGGAGAAAGGGAGGGTGTCCAAAGGAGCGTCTTCCCCCTCGGCAGAAGCCATCTGCATTCCTCTTGTAGGATTACCAGGTCCCTGTGTACTCCTTCTCCTAGCCTGGTGGCACTTGCCTGAAAACTTGCAAGCTATTTTCATTTGATATGACTTCTGTCCCGTGTCCTAACAGAATTCTGCATGGATCCCCGACGTCTGGGCAGGCGAGAGACGTTTGTGTAGATGGCCATTCATTCATCAAGTGGTGGTTATTATGCACCTGCTGTGGGCCGGGAATGGTTCTAGGTGCGATGATACAGCAGTGAACAAAATGGCAAAAGTCCTTACCCTCCTGGAGCTTACATCGTAGAAAGGAGACAGACAATAAGTAAATACTATTTATAGAATGTCAAGTTGTAGTAAGTGCTTTGGAGAAAAGCAGGGAATGAGAATAAGCGGTTTCAACAGTGTAGTCAGGGAAGTCCACACTAAGAAGCTGACGTCTGAGTAGACAGTGGCAGCTCCCGTAGAAGTCTCATGCCCTGGAAGGCAGAGATTTTTTTTTCCCATTCACTACCATATTTGTAGAGCCTAGAAAAGTGCTTGGCATGTAATAGATGCTCAAGAATATTTTTTGAAAAAGTGAATGGGTCTGGGGAAAGCGTATTTTTAGACAAAAGAGAGTACAAATGCAAAGACTGAGGTGAAAGGCTGTCCGGTGTGCGTGAGGGACAGCAGGGAGGCTGATGTGGCTGGCAGTAGGAAAGGAGGTGATAGGAGGAAGGTGTGAATGGGCACAGGTCTTGTAGAGGTTCCCCGAGACCTTTTTAGGGGCTCCACAAGGTCAAAACTATTTTCATAATAATGCCAAGTGATGGTTACTTGAGGAAATTTAGTGAAGATAGTTAAAGACCCTGATGGGCTTGAGAACAAAGTGCATAAATCCGGAGTGGGGAGACATCCTTCAGAAGCGACGCCTTGGTAGTGAAAGACTTTGGGCTTGTACTGCATGGTGTGTCAGCAGCTCAGGGCACGTTCCAGCTCAGCTCTTTCCTCTCTTAGCCGGGGCTTACTCCTTCTGGGGAGATAGCAGACCAACCATACGTACTGTTGGGAGATGCCCAGGGGAAAATCCGCAGGTTAGGGGGTCAGGAGTTAGGGCAGGGTGTACTTTCTTATAGGTAGCCAGGAAAGGTCTCTGTAGTAGGGCCAGCAAGACCTGAAGAAAGTGAGGAGTATGTCACGTGGCCTCTGGGGATGGCATTGCTAAGCAGGAAGAGGGCCAGTGCGGCTGGGCACCACGGATGGGGTGCGGGTGGTCATGCATCTGACTCATGCTTTAAGTGGACGCTCTGGCCACTTTGTGCAGTGTATTCTGGGGGGTGGGTTTCGGGACGGGGCGGAAGCAGGGGCAGGCTGCTGCAGTGATGCAAGTGAGAGGTGCCTTGACGAGGGTAGTAGAGACGAGATGGCAACAAGGGTTGGGTTTGGGCTGTATTTGAAGATAGAACAGACAGAATTTCCTGAGGCATGGACTATGGGATGTGACAGAAATGAGGATAATCCCTAGATTTTTGGATTGAACAACTGGGTAGGTGGTGGTGCTGTTTGCTGAGATTCAGGCCGCTAAGGAAGAAGCAGCTGGGCAAGAGTGGGAATCAAGTTTGGTCTCGTGTGTGTTAAGTTTGAGGTGCCTGTCGAATGTCCAGATAGAAATGTCAAATAAGCGATTGGTTGTTCAAGTTCAGGAGAGAGGAAATAAATATTTGGGTGCCATTGGTGATCTGTGCTGTATAAATAGTACTTAAAGCTGTGGGATGGGAGGAGAACATCCTGGGCAGAGTTTTTCAAAGCATGTTATGTCTCATTAATGGATAATGAAATCAATACAGAGGAGACCAGCTTTTTTTTAAAATTAGCTATAGAATAGAAAACATCAGACTATCCCTAGTAAGGGGTGTTATAAAAATGTTTGCTTTTATGCTGTTTGAGATGGGAATTTTGCCCTATGAAACTTTAAAAAATTACATTTATATAAAATAGAGAACTGTGTGTACTAGATGAAAGTATAAAACATTTTTTTAAACTGCAGATCACAGTTTAAAAAGTTTGAAAGCCACTGCTATAGGGAGAGAATGTAGGTTGAGAAGAGACTGAGTGCAGGGCCGTTTCGACACACACAGGTTGGGGATTTGTCTGGGACCAGCAAAGAACACAGGGAGGGGGCTAGTGAGACAACAGGAGGACCAAGGGAGTAGTGTCTCCTTGTCCTGAAGGTCAGGCCAGTCAGCTGTGACTCGTGCTGCAGACAGGTTGAGGAAAACTGGGATTTAGAATTGACCGTTGGATTTGGTGGTGTGGAAATCATTCAGGCTCTTGATGAGACACTTCTGTGGAGTGTGAGGATGAGGTCTAATTGTTGTAGGTTCAAAAGACAGTGGGTGGAAGAAGAGAAAATCATAACCAAAAGCACTGACAATTCTTTCAGGGCATTGCCGTCACAGGACTTGAGTAGTTAGTTGGTGGGGATGGGGCCAGGACTAGGTTTTTAAAGGGGTCTTACACCAATGTGTGTAGTTCAGTGTGGGGTTCTGGAGGGGTCGATCGGGAGAAGGAGACCGGTTTTGGGGGGGCAGTGTGGTGGAGGAAGAGAGGAGACGAGCTCGGGTGCACAGGTGTAGAATTGCTGCAGGTGGGCCGTGGGTAGTTGTCTGTTGTCATGGGAGGGAAAGCAGATGTGAAGGTGAGGAAACTAAAAGCCAAGTCAGAAGAGAAATGGTTGAATGAACTGAAGAGAATGTGTAGATTGTAAATATTTGGAAGACTGTCATGTGAAAGAGGAATAATTTTGTTCTGGATACCTCCAAGGGGTAAGTTGTGATCCACTGAGTGAAAAACCATTTTGGTCTTCTACATAGAAATTGAATGCTTGAGAAATTAACATTTCAAGCTGACTACCTCATAAGGCAGAAAGAAAGTTGCCTGTCGTTGGAGTATTTGCATGTCACGGATGGTTACAAGGGTCCAGTATGGGGTGGCCAAGGCCATCTTTCAGATGCTGCCTAGCCCTGAGCACTGCGTATTTTGTGATTTCACAGCAGTGAGGGCAGGCGGACCAGACGACTGGGAAACCCCACATTTTGTTCCCGGTTAATCTCTTGCCAGGCATGTGTTGGGCAAGCGTGATAAAGCCTTAGTTGCAGGTTCTGCCCCTGGGAGAGGGAGGTAATTAAGACGTTACAGGGTGTCTTTGTAGGAAATTCAGTTTTTTTCACCTTGGACTGCTGGAGCCTTGGTGTCTCCTGAGCCCCTGTGTGCAGTTGTTTGGAGGTTGTCCTGAGCAGCTCACCAGCCAGTCAGCTTCTTGAGTCTGCACAAGTGGAGGTGGCTTAGGAGCCCTTTGATCTGTAGAACCTCATTGAGCACCTGCTATTGCCTGGAAATGGGTATGTAGTGCTGAGCAAAGTAGATTGGAGCCCAGCCCTTGTGGAGAACTGCTTTTGTTGGGATTCTTCTTTGGTTTTACTTTATCACATCCTCAGTGAGGCTTTCTCCCCAGCCAGAGGCTCTCACCCTGAGAGCCTAACAGTGCTCTTGGACTAGTGGGTGAGGAAGGTGTTGGTCTTTTGGTCTCTTTGTAACTCACTCAGTACTCTTGGTAGTGGGTAGTTAAGGTTCAACTGCTGTCCTGCCCTGAGTTCCTATAATGAATGGAGTAGCATTGAGTGATTAGAAAATGCTGTGTAATTGACTCCTCAGAGGTGTTGCTGATGGCTGGTGCTAGAGCCTGCTGAAGAATGCAGAGTGATAAGTGCTGTGTTAGTGCTATTTTAGTTGCCTAGACTTTCAGCAGCCAGTAAGAATTACTGTGAAACCAGACTGCTCTTACTTCCATTTGTGAAAGGGCTCTATTTCAAAGGAGCAGATGCGGCGATAAATCGTGAGAAGAAAAAGAATCCTTATTGTGTGCCCTTGCTATATTTACTTGAAACTGCATATCCATTGATAGCTGGCAGCTATCTTCCTGGCAGACAGGGTCCGTGTGTATACCTGCAGGTCCCTCCTCTCAAGCAGCGAGGGACTGGGAACATGCATTCTGATGAATTTCTATTTCACAAGCTGTATTCTCAGGTGGGTTTTTTTTTTTTTTTTTAGACAAAGTCTCACTGTCTTGCCCGAGCTAGAGTACCGTGGCGTCAGCCTAGCTCACAGCAACCTCTAAGTCCTGGGCTCAAGCGATCCTTCTGCCTCAGCCTCCCAGGTAGCTGGGACTATAGGCATGCACCACTATGCCTGGCTAATTTTTTCTATTTTTAGTTGTTTGGCCAATTTCTTTCTATTTTTAGTAGAGACAGGGTCTCACCCTTGCTCATGCTGGTCTCAAACTCCTGAGCTCAAGAAATCCGCCCACCTCGGCCTCCCAGAGTGCTAGGATTACAGGCGTGAACCACCACGCCCAGCCTCAGGTGGTTTTTTTGTAATGGCTAAGGACTTAGGCTCTAATATAGACAGGTCTGGATCCAGAACATGGCTGCACTGCTTTCTTCTTGCTTTGTGACCTTTAAACTTCTTTAAGCTGCAGTTTCCCCATCTATAAAATAGAGGTAATAGATTCTACCTCACAGGATCGTGGCGAGGATGCCATAAGGTATGGATCTGTCACTGTTCAGTATCTTTTCATCATTGTTGATGGCAGTCCTTATAGCTTTCTTGTTTTAACATTTAAGTGTGGTGGGAACTTACAATGCAGATCTTACTCCATTAGTCCCTCCCACCCAATACCATCACCACACCTTCTGGAACAGATGGAGTGGAGAGCGAAGAGAGTAATGATGGAGCAAATAGAGTTCCGAAACATTTTTCTTTACTTCAGAAAACAAAACTCTCTGAGCTCTGTTATTCTGTTATATAGTAGCCATTTATTTAGACTGAGTATAAGCTTTTGTTGGGGGGACTTATTTATAAACTGCTAGATGATAACAGCCCTACCATTGATTGGCTGTGCTCTGTTCCTCGCACCGCTAAACATTTTACATTTATTACATTAATTCCTACAAAACCATGTGATTCTGTCAGTATTATTTTCATTTTACACATGAGGAAATGATTTATAAGACATTGGGCCTTTTATTCTTTTTTTGCTACTTGTTTTTGTGGGTTATTTGGGGCAGTCATTGGCATCAGCATCAGCGATTGTGTTCATTGGGTGCTTAGTTCTGATTTGGACATTTTATTGTATGTTTGGGGCAACAGAACCACAAGGCAGAGGTCAGTTCATGTCTGACTCACTTCGTTTCTCAGTTGCATAAGTGTTCTTAACTTGGTTTTCATGAAGAAATAGGTTGCTTGCAAGGAGTAGAAATAAAAGATTAGAGAAGATATAACGTAGGGGTTAGGGCCATACCACTGTCTTTCAGAATTAGAGATGTGGGAGAGAACCCAGAGATCATCTAGTCTGGGCTCTTGCCAGATACCTCTAGGGAGGGATACTCCACAGCCAAGAATAATGCAGATTCACGGTAAAAGTTTTTGCTGGCCGCTCTTCCTAGGCTATCACTATCTGCCCAGGCTGTCTGTTGCACTCTTAGATACTATATGTTGGTAGCACATTAGAAATCTCTCTGTTACATTTACCTAGTTCTCCCTTCCACAGGACCTGTCCTTCAAGTATGGAGCTACTAGGCTCCATCTTCCCTTCATCAGCTCCACAGAAACATATTTCATTTCTATTGCAGGTCAGGCTGTAGCTGCAGAGACCTCATCTCTGCCCTAAGGAAGCTTACAGTAGTTAGTGGAAGAGAGAGACATTAAATAATACCCTTGCAGAATGGCAGGTGTGGATGAGGAGTACTGCTGTAAAGGGCAGGTCCATGGAAGCGGGGAAGCAGGCACAGAGCTGGGGATGGGTCCTGGTTTCCTATTTCCTCACCATCCTGCCCAGTGTCAGTTCGATGCTAAAAGGAATGGGAAGTCAGAAAAGATCTGGGGAGGAAATAACGTGCAGAAACAAGAATACATGAGGATTCAACACCCTTTAATGATAAGAACACTCAACAAACTAGGAATAGAAGGAAACTACCTCAATATGGTATAAGCTATATATGAAAAACCATGGCAAATATCATACTCCATGGTAAAAGACTGCAAGCTTTTCCTCTAAGATTAGGAACAAGACAATGATGCCCACTTTCACTATTTCTATTCAATATAGTACTGGAAGTTTTAGCCAGAGCAGTTAGGCAAGAAAAAGAAATAAAAGGCATCCAAATTGGAAAGGAAGAAGTAAAATTATCTCTGTTCATAGGTGATATGATCTTATATGTAGAAAATCCTGGATTCCACCAAAAAAACCTTTTTGAGGTTAATACCTGGAATTCAGCAATGTAGCAGGATATGAAGTCAGCATATAAAAATCAGTTTCATCTCTATGTACTAATAGTGAACAATCTGAAAAGGAAATTATGAAAACAGTTCTATTTACAGTAGCATCAAAAAGAATAAAATACTTAGGAATTAACCAAGGAAGCAAAGGACTTGTACAATGAAAACTAAAAAACATTACTGAAAGAAATTAAAGAAAATTTTTAAATGAGAACACATCCATGTTCATGGATTGGAAGACTTAATATCGTTAAGGTGTCAATATTACCCAAAACAATTTGTAGCTTCAGTGCATTCCCTGTCAAAATACCATGACTATTTTTACAGAAATGGAAAAACCCATCCTAAAATTCATATGGAATCTCAAGGAACCCCAAATAGCCAGAACAATCTTTAAAAAGGAGAACAAAACTGGCTGGGTAGGTGGCTCATGCCTGTAATCCTAGCACTCTGGAAGGCCGAGGCCAGAGGATCGCTTGAGGTCAGGAGTTCAAGACCAGCCTCAGCTAAGAATGAGACCTTGTCTCTACCAAAAATAGAAAAAATTAGTTGGGCGTGGTGGTGGTCACCTGTAGTCCCAGCTACTTGGTAGGCTGAGGCAGGAGGATCACTTGAGCCCAGGAGTTTGAGGTTGCAGTGAGCTACGATGATGCCACTGCACTCTACCTGGGGAAACGGAGTGAGACTCTATCTCAAAAAAGGAAGGAAGGAAGGAAGGAGGGAGGGAGGGAGAAAGGAAGGAAGGAAGGAAACTGGAGGACTCACGCTTCCTGATTAACTCAAAATGGAAGAAAGAGCTAAATGTAAGACCTAAAAACTCTTAGGAGAAAACAGGAGAAAAGCTTCACAACATTGCCAATCATTTGGCAATGATTTCTTGGCTATGACACCAGACAGACAACAAAAGAAAAACTGGACAAATTAGACTTCATGAAAATTTTAAGCTTTTGTGCATCAAAAAATACTGTCAACAGTGAAAAAGCAACACACAGAATGGGAGAAAGCATTTGCAGATTATATATCTGATAAGGGATTAATATCCAGAATGTATAGAGAACTCCTAAAACTCAACAAGAAGATGAACATCCCAATTAAAGAATGGGAAAAAAACTTGAATAGACATTTCTCCAAAGTTGGTATACAAATGGCCAATAGGTATGTGATGAGATTACCACTTCACACCCAGTCCAGTAGGATGGCTGTTATCAAAAAATAATAAGAAAAAATACTAGAAGAGAATAATAAGTGTTGACAAGAATGTGGAGAAATTAGAACTCTTATACACTGCTGATGGGAATGTAAAATGGTGTAGCCACTGTGCAAGTCTATATGGAGATTTCTCAGAAAATTAAAAATAGAACTACCTTATGATCCAGCAATCCTGATTCTAATCCTAACCCCCAAAGGAATTGAAAGCAAGGTCTCCAAGAGAGAGGTACACCCATGTTCACAGCAGCATTATTCACAACAGCTAAAACATGGAAGCAGCTCAAATATCCATCAAGGGATGAACTGATAAGCCAAATGTGATCTATACATACTGTCAAACCTTAAAAAGGAAGGAAATTCTGCAATATGCTACGCCGTGGAGGAAGCTCGAGGACGTTATGCTAAGGGAAATAAGCCAGTCACAAAAAGGCAAATGCTATAAAATTTTACTTATATGAAATACTTAGAGTAGTGGAAATCTTAGAATCAGAAAGCAGAATAGTGGTTATCAGGGGCTGGTGGGAGGGGAGAACAGGGAGTTATTGTTTAATGGATACAGTTCCAGTTTTACCAGATGAAGAGTGCTGGAGATGGATGGTGGTGGTGGCTGCGCAACAACGCGACGGTATTTAATACCACTGCACTGTACGCTTAAAGATTAAGACGGGAAATTTTATGATATGTGTGTTTTACCATAATTTTAGAAGTTGAAAATAAAGAATGTGTAAGGAAGATAGCTTTCTTTATTGTATTTTGAGCTTGCTTCCTAGGTCCCCAGAACGTTATCTAAGAGCTGTGCAAGATAAGGAGCTGGGATGCAGAGTCAGAGGCTACGGGGAATCCTGTTCAAGACGGTCTCTTCCAAGTTAGCTCGCTGTCCCCAAGGTGCAGGCCCAGGGGCCTCACCCATGGCACAGCAGCCTGTCACCCGTGTTGCAGAAAGGCAGGTCAGGAGTGCAAGGCATGTTGGCAATTTTGGTCCTTGTTTCTGAGGCAAAACATGAGGGAATCTCAGTAATCTGAAGTGTGTTTTCACACAGTTTCCTCCTGATGGCATTCCAAAACAAGCATTCCTAGACACCTACTTCAGGATTATTTGACAAGACATACCTCTCTGACTGGATGGGTTAGAGAAGGGAGCATTTCGCAGATTCCTTTTTAAGATTCAGAGATTTGCACACCTGCTGGTATATTAATGATGCAGTGGCTGGGAAGAAAATTTACTAAGCTTCACTCTGGTCCCATAATCTTGAAGTGTAATTCTTATTTCATTGTTTTGTTTCTCTTTCCTTTTTCTATTTTTAAAGATAATTCTCTTCCTTAACCCCTCCACAACCAACCACCCACCTATTCTGAGAGCTAGATATGAATGTTCTTATAACCAGCCAGGAGGAGTCAGTGACAACCTTCGACTGTTGTAAATAGGAACGTAAACCCTGTTCCTGCATGCACTTCGTAGGCTGTCTCCGCGGTGCTGTCCTCCACAGCCAAGGAATGTGCTTCTGAGTCAGCAGTCAGCTGCTGCAGGACGAAACATGCAGGATATTGTCAGCTGGCAGAGACTACGCAGATGCCTGGAAACCCGGCCTCACCTCCTCTTCCTCTTCCCTCCTCAGACTCCCCACTTCCGTTATCCTTTCCTTCCACACCTTGGCTTTTCAGTCCCCAGGATTTCTGGCACCTTCCTGCCAGGTTTCCTGGTCTCTAGGTTCCTGTGATCATGAATGCTGATTGTCCCAGGATACTGGGATGAACAGTACACAGGAGTGGTCCAGGAGAGGCCAGGAGGAGCATGATCTGGCTTTGACCTTCAGGAATGAGGGAAATAGAGATGGTAACAGGAATGGCTCTTCTCCTGCCATTCTTCCCAGCTGTTGTCAGAGTGCATGAGATGTGGTTTGAAGAGTAGGAAAAGTGAGGCAGCCCAAGGGAATTAATCTTGTGTAGTCTTACCTTGGGTGCCTGTCACATTGTTCCGGGAACCAACCTACCTCTATTTATCTGTTGTCATTAGTGCCCTGCGGGTCGAAATCCCTTAGACAGGGTATTTAATACTTGCATGACACTGGGAAACAGGCACTCTGCAGCTCTCTGGGAGGTGTGGCTGAAACCTGGTAATTTGAAAGTGTTTTACAGCAACAGAAGGATTGGGGGCAATTATTAATGAAGGTGTTCATCTGTGGTGGGGTTTGATTTGGAAATATCTGGTGGTGGTTGGCAGCTCTTTGGAAGTGAATATTTATTTCAAACAAGAGTAGGCTGCAACCAGCCAAGGGGATGTTAGGCTACGTGGCAGAACCCTTCTTTAGAAGTAAATGCCTAAAACTCTCTTTTAGGGGAGCTCTGAGCACAAGGCAGTCATTATGACAGGGGAAAGAAAGGCTTTTGGAAGTATATGCTGCGGGACCTTTAACGTGTTGGTTTCAGCAAGAACATCATGGTTCTGCGTGCTCTGAATCCTGGCAAGGAGTGGAAGGTGACTGCTGTTTAGGAACAAAGAAAAGTCATTTTCTTCCTTGACGTGAGGTAGAGATAGATCAGACCAGGTGTATTCAAAGCTTGCCAAACACTGTGACTCTGGAGTTAAAATTGGTTAGTAACACAAGTAGAGTATGCAGGGTCAGGGTTGCACAATGCCATCTACTTGCCAAAGAGCAAATAAAGCTGATGAAATCCCCACAAAGAAGACAAGAGGCAGAGAAGGCCCCTGGTATAGCAGATGCTCTGGGATCTTTGTTTTTAGTCATTGGTTGTTACCTGTCACTGTTGTTACTTCTTCCTTTGGATAAGCACATCTGGCCTTTCCCACCCGTATAAGCCATCTGCCATGCTGACTATTTATCATTTCTGAGATAAGCCTTGGCTTGTAAGGAAAAAAATGGGCTCTCTTTACGAACTTTAAAATACTTCTCTCACTGCTTGCTGCTACCTAGAACAAAACTTTACTTAGGAGAAATTGAATGTTAGTTCCAGTTAATTCCATTTAGTGCTGGACTCTTGGATGTGTGGATATTGGGACAAGCTGTGTTTATTAGCAGTGCAGTTTTTAATATTCAGAGCCGGGAGGGGTTGTTGAGTAAGTGATATATTTGAGGTGAGAAGCCAAGTCAGTGTGTTTCAGGTAGAGAATTACCATCTTTGGCTCATCCTCACGGTGGGTGAAGAGTGTTGTATCTGAAATGGCAGTGCCTTGTATTTAGTTATTACTGTCTCTTATGAAACATAAGATGCATCTCCAGCTGGTTTGGTTGGATCTTATAGTATCATGCTGAGGTGTGGAGAGAAGCAGGATATTATTTCTGTGTCACACAGGGGGATTCTGTTGCTCATTGACTTACCCAGAGTGAGAGCTTCAGGACAAACCCTGGGGCTCTTTCGTGTCATTCTGGAATGTGGCTCCTATCCCCCTTGTGTTGGTGCACTGGATAGTGGGTCATATCTTGCTTCTACACCCCTTGTGAACACAGTGCATCAGCAACTTCCTTCCTCCGTGTGCCGCCACCCCCAACAGTCCTCTTTAAAGCAAAGTCCCAAACCAGCCATGTTCACGCCAGTGGTAGGCTGGCAGTGCGCCTGTGATGAACTGCCTAGCGCACCAGGTGTGAGTGCTGTGGCCGTGATTTTCTCAGCAGGACTCAGAGGACTTCAGGACTGGAAGAGAGTTCTAGAGATCATTGGTCTAAAGTCCTCATCTTAAAAAAGGGGCAGTCGAGGCCTCGTGAGACAAAGTGACTAAGCAGGATCAGGCAGCCAAGGTCTGGCACGTGTGGGCTCAGTGCCACAGCTGTGCTCGTCCCACTGCTCCGACCTGCTGTCTCTTCTCCTGTGACTAAGTTTTGCTCTCTGGCCCTTTGCCTCCCACTTCCCAGTAATAGTTCAGCAGTGATGATCATAGAATGTGGTACAAAAATGGAGCAGGACCAAGGGGGTGAATGGATGAAGGAGCACATAAAGTGCCATCTCCCGTGTTTAAGCCTCCATCTGGCAGACATACAGGATGGTGGGTGTGTGGATATTTTTGGTAAGTAGAAGTTACAGACATGATTGTTATTGTCAGATAGATTGTGGGCAAAATGGAATGGCTATAAAATCACACTGTACTGAACACAGGACTCTCTGAGTTCTTTAAATCCCTGCTGACTTTGGCACTTCTGAACTTTCTGTTTCTTAGACTTCAATGATGCCGCCCTTGGTTCTCTTCAGACCTCTCTCCACTCTTCCTCAAATCTTTTTAGAGGGCTCGTCTTCTCTGCAGCCTCTTCTAGGTTGGTGCTTCCCAGATCTCATCCAGAGTCCGTGGCTCTTTTCTCCCCGTGGACTTTCCTTGTTGATCTTACCTGCTTTTCACAGGTTCAGCCACCATCTGTATGCCAGTGACTCCAAATCTGGGACTGCATCCTCAGCCACTCCCTGAGCTTCATGCTTATGCCCAGCTGCCTAGTGAGCACCTAGACTTGCGGAGCTCAAGTGGAACAGATGGAAAAGGAGCTCCCACCGCACCCTCTTCTTCTACCTTTAATCCACCAGTAATGGTGTCACTCTTTACTCAGTGGCCTAAGCTGGAAACCTGGAGATCTGTTAGTGACTCTTTGATCTGCACGAGTCACTCACAGGCTTGCCTGTTTTGCTTTCTTGTGTCCTCACTTTTTCTCTGCCCGGCTAAAGTTTATCCTGAAAGACTCAGCTGTAGCCTCTCAGAGGCTCATCTTCAGTGGGGACACCACCTCCCTGTGATTTAGATACTCTTACTCTGTGTTCCCTGGACCCTTGTGCCCCTCTCTCTAGTGACACTTAGTACAGGACATTGAAACATTCTGCTTGTGTGTCTGTCTCATCCACTAGACAGTCAGATCCTTGAAAGCAAGGGCTGTGTTACCATCTCTCCATCCCCAGTGTCTTTAAGAGGGCCTGGAATATCGCAGCTGTGCAGTATACACTTGTCGAATGAATGAGTGTTAACATTTGGGAACTCCACTTTGAAAAAGAGTGTGTCTCTTAGAAAATGTCTGTAGAGACAGCAGTGTGGACCATTTCTTTTTCTTTCTCTCTTTTTGTTAGATTAACGTGACAGTGTCAGGTGGATCCACGGCCATCCCACAGCCCCCTCTGTGGGGTGCTGAGGGCAGGCAGCATGGAGGAGAGAAAGCATGGGACGATGAACCAAGCTCATGTCCTCTTTGACCGGTTTGTCCAGGCCACTACCTGCAAGGGAACCCTCAAGGCCTTCCAAGAGCTCTGTGACCACCTGGAACTGAAGCCTAAGGACTACCGCTCCTTCTATCACAAGCTCAAGTCCAAGCTTAACTACTGGAAAGCCAAAGCCCTCTGGGCGAAGTTGGACAAACGGGGCAGTCACAAAGACTACAAAAAGGGAAAAGCATGCACTAACACCAAGGTAAGGGTTTGGCTACTGTCGGACCCTGGAATCACTGATATGAAGATTTAACCAGATGCCAAAGAGAAGGATTGAGTAGGGGTAGACTGGGTGAGAACCAACAGAGTCTAGCCATGGCCAGCGTAGGAAGTCAGGCCTCTACCTTGTTGAAACTTTGTGGATCTGGTACCTGTATTTATTTGACTCCCATGTTCCAGACCCTATTCTAAGCATATTTCATACATTTACATGTTGAACATTCAAAGTTTCAACTATTTAAGAACAACCCTGAAGTCAGGAGGCATAGGAACATTTTATTTTGCTGATGCTTTCTTTTGAATGTCACATTGTTAGGAGGATGTAGGTCATGTAGCAAGGACATAGCTAAGCCCTGTTAGCATGCTATCTGAACATGTCTTACTGGTTCTTGGCATGCTGTCTTTACAAAGTCATCGTTCCATACTCAGTAACTGGTAAGGCATAGTATTTGCTAACTTGAGAATTTGCCACAAGCTTCAGACTTCTTCCCATCCATGTTCCAAAGTCTGTTCGGATTCATAAGCGAGGTTTTTGTGATCCGAAGTATTTCTGTTGCTTTCTTCACAATGTAGAGAAATAGGATTTCCATGAAATAGGTAGGCCTGGGTAAAGACCCAGGATATGCACTCACCCATGCAGGGGGAGATGTGAGGAGATGGAGAAGGAAAAATATATTTCTTAGTTTCCTCCTTGGAAAAAGCTAGCAGGGACACAAATTTGCAAATGACTTCATGGGTATTTTATTTTGTCCTTTTATGAGCTTTAATTTGCCCTTTGTGGATACCTAGAGAGAACCGCCAGTGCATTTGCATTTTCATCAACAAAATCCAAGAAATTTGATGGCATGACTTTTATGAGCGAGTGCTCGACTTTTATTAAGAACAAAAGGAATGCAAAGCCAAAAATTGCACGTATTCCTTCTACACATACAATGCAATCTAGTTAAGATAAGTGTCCAGTCTCGCCCTAAGTACTTCTCTAGAGTGTAGATTTTCACGATCATTTCCTTGGACTTTCAGTCTAGAAATTGGGATTTTGGAACTCTTTTCAGCACATAAAACTTTGGCTCTTGAAAGTTCCCTTGAGTGGTAGAACCATTCCAGGACTCTTAAGATTGCCTGGACTGTGTATTAATAATTTTTGTCCCCTTAGATAGAAATCTGTATGACTTAGAAATCTTCTAAAAGGTCCTCTCCTGTTGATAGAAGATTAGATGTGATTTTCACATTGTTTGTTGAAATGATGACCCATTTAAATATGTTTCAGATCTATGGGACTTACAGGCTGTCCAAGGTGAACACGTACTGAGTTTGTGTCTAGCACTGACAATTCAGAGTCTTCTCTACCCACAGCAATCATTAGCTTGTTTCTCAAGTCATTGCAGGCACACTGCTATGACCCAGATGGGTGGTTTCTTGGAAGTGGGTAGAATAGCTCTATTTGGGAGCTTTAGGGAATCACGGTCATAAGATCATGAAACTTCTCTAGAAATGTTTCTCAAGAGGTGCTGCCTTTGCCCTGAAAACAGCTGTTTTTTTCAGTGTCTCATCATTGGAGCTGGCCCCTGTGGTCTCCGCACAGCCATTGACTTATCCTTACTGGGAGCCAAGGTGGTCGTTATTGAGAAACGAGATGCCTTCTCCCGCAACAATGTCTTGCATCTCTGGCCATTCACCATACATGATCTGCGAGGTCTGGGTGCCAAGAAGTTCTATGGAAAGTTTTGTGCTGGAGCCATCGACCATATTAGTAAGTAAAACCAGTTCTCCTGCAGAACTCCACTCCTAGCCTTGTCCACTTGTTCAGTAGAAAGAGACAGGTAGATTATCTAAGGAATTCATACTCAGCCCAATTTGTTCTAATCTCATTAGTATTTGTCTGGTAGCAAGCACACTTTGCTTGGAGTAAAAATACCTGCCATGCAGTGGTTCTATAATCTAGGACTCTTAACCAAAAGTGTATCTCCTATGAAATGTAGAGTTTGGCTCAAAGATTTCTAAGTTAGGTCTTGGACTCTTGCTGAGTGCTTACAGTGCTTAGGATGCACACTGGGGCCAAGTGTTGGGAAACAGATGACCAACTTGGGCCTGGACCCTCTGTAGTTCTTAGTCCGATGGAAGAAGTATGCAGGTGAGCAGCTCTCTGTAATGTGATCTGATATACACTCTGCTACTATAAGGACAAAGTGCTGTGGGACCCAGTCCTGGGAAGCCACACTTAGAGAAGAAGCAGAGTCCTAGGTTGGTCATGAATGACAAGTCAATAATGGGATTCCTTTGGCTAGGTGGTTCTTGTGAGGTCTACAACCAGAACAGCTCTTGCTGTACTCTTGTCATCACCAAGCTCAGGTTAGGCCTGTGCTCTTCCGAGATCCTGTAGGGTGTAAATACAAGTTAATGCAGTCAGTGCTGTTTGTTTGACTGTAAGTGACCTATCTGAAAGCAATTCAAAAAAGACAGTGTCTGTGTTAGGAAATTGAAGTCTTTTTTATTGATTATCATTAATGATTCCAAGAAAGCCTTATCAAGGAACCTTTGTTCTGAGCTCCTCCAGATGTGTCCGATAAATATATTCAACCACTGAGCCTTGTGCTGTTTGAAGCAGTGGTGCCAGTTTATCAAACACTGGCCAACAGCTGCCACATTCCTCTGGCAGAGAGAGCATTGCCCATCTGTCAGCGTGTAATTTGTAAAGCATCTTGGAACCCACAGTTGTCTGCAAAAATAAAATGTGTGCTAGCACAGGATTTGATGAGTCTTTGGTAGTGTGACTCGGAAGGGTGGTGGTTGTAGTGAGCTGGGGAAAATGACCAAATGACCAAGAGGAGGATTTGCATGTGCTCCTAGCAGATTAGTCACGGGCCACAGGTAAGTTTGGTCTTAAGACCAAGTGTCATTATTTCAGTGGATTTTTCTGCCTTCAGTGTGACAGGATTTGTCTGGGAGCTGAAAGAGTCTTAGTCCAGGGACTAGATTCTTATCTCTGTGTACTTGAAGTTGCTTTCATGTCTGGCACCTGGCAGGTACTCATTGGACATCAAATAAAAAAATAAATCTTACTGTAATAATGAGCAAGATTTGCTATCATTCTGGGCCTCAGTTTCCACAGCTGCAGACCAGTGGTGGGAGGGGGATGGTAAGCAGATACAGCTGGGTCGTGATCTCCTTTACCTGCTAAGAATGTGAAGGTCTGTGAGGGCATGGGATGGGAGAGAGACTGTGGGTGTCTTAGGAAGTAATGCAGCAGCTTTGCGTCGGACTGTGAAAGCACACCCCTGGTGCACATCTTCTGTCTCCCATGGTAAGTGCTATGTCCTGTCAGGATTGTAGATGCTGCTAGTTTGATGGCTCTGGATAAGGGGAACGTGGAACAGAGTGTCTCCTGTTGGCCACAACCCCATGTTGTCTCAGGGCTGTTGATTGCCAGAACACTTCACCCAAGAGGTGGGAGTGGCCTGTGTGTCTCTCTAGAACATCTCTTCCACCAGATTATATATGCCCTTAAAAAAAAAGAAAGAAAGAAGTTATAGAGCAGCAGTCCCCAACCTCTTTGGCACCAGGGAGCGGTTTCATGGAGGATAGTTTTTCCAGGGACCACAGGGTGTGGAGGGGATGGTTTTGGGATGGTTCCAGCACATTATATTTATTGTGCAGTCAAACCTCTCTGCTAATGATAATCTGTATTTGCAGCTGCTCTCCAGCGCTCGTATTACTGCCTCAGCTCCACCTCAGATCATCGGGCATTAGATTCCCGTAAGAAGCACGCAACTTAGGTCCCTTGCATGTGCAGTTTACAGTAGGGTTCACACTCCTGTGAGACTCTAATGCTGCTGATCTGACAGGAGGTGGAGCTCAGGCAGTGATGCGAGTGATGGGGAGCGTACAGATGAAGCTTCATTTGCTCACCTCCTGTTCACCTCCTGCTTTGTGGCCTGGTTCCTAACAGGCCACGGACTGGTACTGGTCCATGACCTGGGGGTTGGGGACTGCTATTATGGAGCATGGCTTAGAAAATGTCTCCTGCCCCAAAAGGCTTTGAGAATCTGAGTGAAGGATGCATAGGTGGAGGGCTGGAAGCCTGAGCAGTGGCTAATGACAGGCACCCCGTTTTCTGTGCACCCCACCAACGTAATCTTTGTGTTTGCCCAGGTATCCGTCAGCTCCAGCTAATAC